>PVIW01006022.1:0-94660 GCA_004026585.1 Noctilio leporinus | reverse complement strand
CAAGTTCCTTCTTTCTTTCTGCTACATAGAATTCCATTGTGTAAATGTACCAAAGTTTTTTGATCCAATCATCCACTGATGGGCACTTAGGCTGTTTCCAGCACTTGGCTATTGTAAATAGTGCCGCTATGAACATAGGTGTGCATAGGTTCTTATGAATTGGTGTTTCAGGATTCTTTGGGTATAGTCCAAGTAGTGGGATTGCTGGATCAAAAGGCAGTTCCATTTTTAGTTTTTTAAGGAAACCCCATACTGTTTTCCACAGTGGCTGTTGGTGGAAACATTTTCTAAAACCCGTACGAGCCAAGGCCTGCGTTGCTTCAGGTGAGCAGGTGAGCCCTATAGCATTGGTCCTGGGTCATGTATAAAAGTTATGTACAAGCTCTTTGATTGCTGGTTGGAAAGTTGAGATAAAATGTCATAGATCTTTTACGTCTTACTACATTTGATCAATGAACAGTTGTACGTATCATTTTCCAGGGGTAGGAAGGTAGGATTTAAAACTGTGTCATCTCCCTGGGAGATAACTTCGCAAGTAACTGTTATTTCACAGGAACGTGTGCCAGCCACCCATCACCTGCTGACAGATTGAGAGATGACAGCAGCCCCGCAGCCTCTCTCCTTCCAGACCTGTGCTCAAGGGTGGCTGGTCTGTGGGAGCATGGCAGTGGTCACGTCACCTAGAGAACCACGTCTGTTGTCTCCTGTTCCTGCCTTCCAGGAGAACATTTTACTACTTGAGAAGTGAACGTTTTTGCATTTCTGCTTTAGGTTTATTGCAGATTGTAAACGTCCTTTGCAAGTTCAGCGAACCCTGGCCCATTTGGCCGGGCAAGGGTGCAGTCCTGGGGTGCTGCCTGCCTCCTGCCGGCAGCAGATGAGCTCAGAGTCCACAGTGCAAAGGAGGGCAAGGCAGGCAAAGGCTGCGAAACAGGGCAGCCAAGGCAGAGAACAGACTGTTGGGCTGCTTCAGGGAGGCACTGGAACACCCTGGGCCTTGCAGAACGGACAGGGGCTCAGGAGCTGGAGAACAGAGTGGGATGAGCAGAGGTGGGAGCCCAGGAGCAGATGTGGGGCTTTGGGCCCGGAGGGTGAGGTGGGCAGGAGGCCAGACTGGTCCAAGGAGCCACTGGGCTGCTGGGAGGGGCACCTGCTCCAGTTCATTATCCTGGTTTCCAGTCAGAACCCCGCCCAATTCCATTCGTGGTCCTGGTGAGGCTTTATGTGGCTGTGTGACGGTCCTGACCAGGTTTGAAAGTAACCCAAGGCAAATGGTTATAAAGCATGACCCAGGTGGTAGCACAGTGGATAATGCGCCAGCCTGCAAACCCGAAGGTCCCTGGTTTGATTCCCAGCCAGGGCACAAAACCAGGTTGCAGGCCGGGTCTCCATCCAGGTCCGTGCCTGGAGGCAGGTGAAACACAGCCATACATTGATGTTTCTTTCCCTCTCTCCCTTTCCTTTCTCCTATTTCTAAAAAATAATAAATAAAAGCTTTAAAAAAAAAAAAAAACTACCCAGGAACTTGCACTGCGCCACTGCCGCAGGATTGACTAAAAGCAGCCTGTAGAAGTCCGCACTGAGCCGAGAGAGCGGGTCGGGGGCCGGTGTGAGCGAGTTTGGCGTGAGAGCTGGCAAGAGGCTGTCCCTCCCGTTTGTCATTTCACCTGAGCACAGGGGCCAAGGGATCAGAAACAACTGCTTGGCCGCCAGCCTGTGAGAAGAATGGGAGATACAGCTCCTTCCCAAGAACTTCCTTCTCTTTAGAGCTGTGACTATGGAGAGAGGAGAAAATTCTGAATTCTATTGACCTCAGTGCATTTACTCAGCAAATATACATGGGTGCTTCCCTCTGCCCTGCTTGTTGAGAACGCGGTGGCGGCCCGGAGGGGCCCTGCAGTTAGAGGGACACCGCTGCGTGGATGAGAGCCCATGGGTTCATGTGCCTAACTTCCACTATAAATTTTATAAAATTAAATACTGATGAAGTATTTCCGGTGAAAACAACACCAAGTAGAAGTGTGCTATCAGCATAAAATACACACCCGATTTTGAAGCCTGATTATGAAAAAAATAACGGAAAATATCTCACTAGTAATTTTTATGCTGAGATAACATTTTCTATCTATTGGATTAAAGAAATTATTCAAATTGATTTTTTTTTTAAAGGAAAGTAAACCACGTACGTGTGTTATGTGGCGCTGAGCCCACTTTGACGCCTGACGACCCTGCGGATGGCTGATGGCCACGTGTCCTCTCCCCAGCCACTGCTCAGCCCCTGCAGACTCGCACCTGTGGAGGCTCTTATGGAGTCAGCCCATCTCATGTTTGGTCTTTCTCTGCCACCTTCTATTTTTCCCAATACTTTTGTCTTTTCCAAGAGCTCTGCCTTTTCAGGATGTGCCCAGAGTAGGACAGCTTCAGTTTTGGCTGAATTGTTTTCAGGCTTAAATCACTCTGGGACCCATTTGTTAGTCTTTCTGGTGGTCTGGGCGCCCTTGGCGCTGTCCTCCAGCACCACATCTCAAAAGAATCTCTTTTCCTACCAGCCTCCTTCACTGTCCAACCTTCACGTTCACACAAAGTAATTAGGAACACGAGGGTGTGGATGAGCTTAGCTTTGGTCTCTAATGACACATCTTGGCACTTGATGGTCTTTCCTAATTCTTCCACTGCTGCCCTTCCAAGTGTCGGCCTTCTCTTGATATCTGTGCTACAGCCTCCCTTTGAAGGTAAGTGCCATCTGGCTCACGTTATGTTTCTCTAGACTCACTTGGGCAGCACATATCCAATTAGAGTTGTCCTGGACGGTGCTATATAGAACTAAATGTGAAAAAGAAAACTAAGCTTCTAATATTTTATTTTTTATTTTGGAGGGGTGGGGAGGGAGGGAGCAAGAGAGGGCAAGAAATATCAATGTGAAAAAGAAACAATTGGTTGCCTTCTGTATGCACCACCGGGGACCAAATCCTGACCAGGCATGTGCCCTGACCAGGAATCGAACCAATGGCATGAGACAGTGCCCAAACAACTGAGCCACACTAGCTAGGGCAGAAAACTCAGCTTCTACAAGACAACTCATAACTTTGGATCAGGGTAGGATTTCTGTGTATGTGTGAGTGTGTGTGTGTACACATGTACTTGAAGATTTTATTTTTAGAGAGAGGGAAGGGAAGAAGAAAGAAAGGAAGACATCAATGTGTGGTTGCCTCATACACACCCCCACCTGGGGACCTGACCCACAACCCAGACATGTGCTGTGACTGGGAATCGAACCAGTGACCCCTTGGTCTGCAGGCCACTCAATCCACTGAGCCACACCAGCCGGGGCAGAAGGATTTCTTAAGCAAGACACAAAAAGCTGTAACCACAGAGGGAACAAGTAATACATGTAATTTACATTGCTATAAAGAACACCGAAGTAGAAGGGCCAGCCGTGGAGTGGGAAGCAATACCAATAGCTGACAAAGGCTGTTAGTCCACAAAATGTAAAGGAAGTAGAAGACAGCCCCCTAGACAAATTGAGAAGCAGGGACAGGCATGTCAGAAAAAAATGGGAAAGCCACAATACCACACCACTTAACCCGTTAGAAATATTAAAATGCCCCAAAAGGCCAATTTAACAAGTTTGGGAAACAATGTCCTATCGGTAAGATTGAGAATATAAGTAGCCACTGCCCCTGCAATTCCACCCTGTATGTTTGCATGTATGTTTATATTTATGTTCCAGAGAAGCTGGCGCATGTGTGCACAAGCATGGTTGGAACAGCGTGTTCATAACAGCCACAAAATGGAAACCCCCGACAGGTCCTTGGGGCAGGAGGATGACTAGCATCTGTAGAACGAAGGTCACACATTGACAGAATCATCCTCAGATGGTACCAGCAGGTGAGTCTCAGCGGACTACGGTATGATTCCAATTATGGAATGTTCCAGACTATGCAAAATAAGCAATGATTGTGTGTGGTAAAGCTACACAGAAAAGCAAGGTGATTGATTACAAACTGGAAATGCAGATCCCAGTTACTCGGAAGGCATGAGAGTGGCCTGCCTTGAGCTTAACGGTCACTACATCGAATTTATTGTTTTTAAAAATATGTAAATACAATAACAATAAAACTAATTTTTTTAAAGATTTTATTTTATTATTTTTAGAAAGAGGGGAATAGAGAGAGGCAGAGGGAGAGAGACCTCAATGTATGGTTGCTTTTCACCTGCCTCCAGCCACACACATGACTGGAGACCTGGCTTGCAACCTAGTTATGTTGCCCTGGCTGGGGAATCGAACCTGTAATCTTTGGGTTCACAGGCCAGCACCTTATCCACTGTGCTACCAGCCAGGGCTAAAACTAAATTTTAAAAAATAAAATAAAATAAAACATATGTAGACATTGGATGATCTCTTCATGTACACTTAAAAGGATGAGTCAGAATTTGTATAATAAAAATTTCAACAAATTTTTGAGGAAGTAAACGGGACACGAGGCTACAAACTGAAGGCAAATTATGAAGTGGTGCTGTGGGGTGTTGGGGAGAAGTGGGCCAACACTGAGGATTTGGGGGGTGGTGAGAGAGACCGGGAGGTATGAGTCTGTGAACGGAAATAAAAGCATAGTTGGGGAGGGGCCAGGAATAGGACTCCTGCTAAGATGGGACAGGAATGGACCCTGGGCCGTGTTCCCAGGAAGGAGGGTGGGTGCTTGCAGATCTTAGATGCAGAAGGTGAAGCCATGTTCTCCTGTGTTCTCCACCCACATTGAGCTGCTAATCAGATGGGAGGGTGGAGGGGAGAAGGTGCGAGGACCACAGAAGTGTTTCACCAGGGACACGCAGGACTGCCTGCCCCACTCAGCCCTGCTGTGTGCTTCTCTGCAGTAACAGTGCCTGGCTGGTGTGGCTCAGTTGGTTGGAGCATCATCCCATGGACTGAAAGTTTGCAGGTTCAATCCCTGTTAGGGGCACATATGAGAAGAAAACCAATCAATGCACCTCTCTTTCTCTCTCTCTCTCTCTCTCTCTCTCTCTCTCTCTCTCTCTCTCTCTGTCTGTCTCTCTCCCCCACCCTCCTTCTCCCCCCGCTACCTCTCTCTCTAAAAGCAAGAATTAAAAAAAAAGTGCCCAGGAAGGGAATGAGCCCCCAGGGTGGGGCTTCGCAGACGGGTAGAACACAGGAGAGGAGGGCATCGTGCCAGGTGTGGCTACCATTGGGCAGACAGAAGGGGGAACAGGCAGGAAACCCCTGCTCCTGGAATCCCCCTGCTCAGAGGGAGTCACTCTCCCTCCTCTTGTAGCTATTTCTTCTGGAATTACTTCTAATTTTTTTGTAAGTATATTTTATTGGTTATGCTATTACAGTTGTCCCAATTTTTTCCCTTTGCCACCCTCTCCCCAGAGCCCCCTTCCCTCCAGCAGTCCCCTGCTTAGCTCGTGTCTATGAACTGTGCGTGGAAGTTCACCCTTTCCTATACTATTAACACACCCCCTGTCTGTTTTGTTCCTACCAATTATGCTTCCTAATCCCTGCACCATTTGCCAGTTTGTCCCCCTTCCCCCTCCCAGCTGATAACCCTCCAAATGATCCCCACACCTATGATCCTGTTCCTGTTCTGGTTGTTTGCTTAGTTTAGTTTTGGTTTGGTTTTGTTTTTAAGTTTCTAAGCTTTTCCTAACTTCTTTTTATTTTCTTTTAAAGATTTTATTTATCATTTACAGAGAGAGGGGTAGGGAGAGAGGCAGAGAGGGAGAGAGACATCAATGTGTGGTTGCCTTTCACCTGCCTCCAGCTAAGGACCTGGCTGGAGACCTGGCTTGCAACCTCATTATGTGCCCTGCCTGGGGAATCGAACCAGCGACCTTTGGGTTTGCAGTCGGGCTCCTTATCCACTGTGCCACCAACCAGGGCCTGGTTTTGTTTTTTAAAGTCAGTTATCGGTAGTTGTAAGTTTGTTGTCATTTTATTTATTTATTTATTTATGTTGTCATTTTAATGTTCATAATTTATCTTCTTTTTCTTATGCAAGTGCCTTTAGTCTGGGCTGGTGTGGCTCAGTTGTATTAAACACCAGCCAGCAAACCAAAGGGTCACCGGTTCAATTCCCAGTCAGGGCACATGCCTGGGTTGTGGGCAAGGTGCCCAGTTGGAGGCATGGGAGAGGCAACCACACATTGATGTTTCTCTCCCTTTCTTTCTTCCTCCCTTCCCCTCTCTCTCAAAATAAATAAATAAAGTATATATTTAAAAAGTGCCTTTAACATTTCATATAATGATGTCTTTGTGATGATGAACTCCTTTAGCTTTTATCCTGTCTGGGAAGCACTTTATCTGCCCTTTCATTCTAAATATTAACTTCTGGATAGAGTAATCTAGGTTGTAGGTCCTTGCTTTTCGTTGCTTTGAATACTTCTTGCCAGTCCCTTTTTGCCTGCCAAGTTTCTTTTGAGAAATCAGCTGACAGTCTTCTTGGAAACTCCTTTTAGGTAACTCTGCTTTTCTCTTGCTGCTTTTAAGGTTCTCTATATTTAACCTTTGACATTTTAATTATGATGTGCCTTGGTGTAATCCTTTTTGGGTCCAACTTGTTTGAAACTCTGTGCTTCTTGGACTTGTATATCTGTTTCCTTCACCAGACTGGAGAAGTTTTCTTTCATTATTTTTTTTTAAGATTTTATTTATTATTTTTAAAGAGAAGGGCAGGGAGGGACACAGAGAAGGAGAGAGACATCAGTGTATGGTTGCCTTTCACCTGCCTCCAGCTACAGACCTGGCTGGAGACCTGGCTGGCAACCTGGTTATGTGCCCTGGCTGGGAATCAAACCAGTGACCTTTTGGGCTCACAGGCCGGTGCCTTATCCACTGTGCCACCAGCCAGGGCCTTTCATTATTTTTTAAAAATAAGTTTATCCACTGTGCCACCAGCCAGGGCTTTTCATTATTTTTTAAAAATAAGTTTTCAATGTTTTGCTCTTCCTCTTCTCCTTTTGGAACCCCTATGATTTGGATATTGGACATTGAAAGTTGTCCCAGAGGTTCCTAATCCTCTCGTCATTTTTTTTTTTTAAGATTTTATTTATTATTTTTCAGAGAGAGGGTAAGGGAGAGAGGCAGAGAGGGAGAGAAACATCAGTGTATGGTTGCCTTTCACCTGCCTTCAGCTATGGATCTGGCTGGAGACCTGACTTGCAGCCTGGTTATGTGCCCTGGCTGGGAATCGAACCAGCAACCTTTGGGTTTGCATGCTGGCGCCTTATCCACTGTGCCACCTGCCAGGGCTCCTCTCATCATTTTTTAAAATTCTTGTTTCTTCTTTCTATTCTGGGTGAATGTTTATTTCTTCCTTTTGTTCCAAATCATTTATTTGAATGCGGCTTCCTTCCTATCACTATTGGTTCCCTGTGTATGTTTTCTTTTTTCTTTTTAAAAGATTTTATTCATTATTTTTAGAGGGAAGAGCAGGGAAGGAGGAAGAAAGGGAGAGAAGCATCAGTGTATGGTTTCCTTTCACCCGCCTCCAGCTACGGACCTGGCTGGAGATCTGGCTTGCGACCTGATTATGTGCCCTGGCTGGGAATCGAACCAGCGACCTTTGGATTCTCAGGCCAGCGCTTATCCAGCCTGTGCTTATTTTTTCTTTACTTCACTTGGTATAACCTTCACTTCTTCCTTAATTTTGTGGTATTACTCTATCATTTCTCTGAGCATCTTGATAACCAGTGTTTTGAACTCTGCATCAGGTATGTTGGACTCTCTCCATTTTATTTCGTCCTTTTTCTGGGGTTTTGTTCTATTTTTTCACTTGGGCCATATTTCTTCGGCAGCCTCCCTGTGTTTGTTTCTGTGTATGGTAGAGCTACTCTGACTCCTTGTCTTGGTAGCGTGGCCTAGTGAAGCAGGTGTCCATAGGATCCAGTGGCACAGCCTCCCCTGTCACTCAGTCTGGGTACTAGAGGTGCACCCTTCATGTGGGCTGAGTACATCCTTCCCTTGTAGTTGATTGTTGGTTGCTGTCGGCAGGTCAGTGGGAGGGATATACGCAGGCCAGTCAGCTGCAAGGACTGGCTGTGACCACCGACCACCAACCTCCGCCCTCTGTGGAGGGTCTGCTGTGCAGGGGCAGGTGGTGATGCTCTGACATGGTCTGTAGCTGCCCACCAGGTGCACTGGCTCTGGGGTTTCCCAGGTGGTGCAGGCCAAGGTCAGCCCCCACCTGTGTTTTGCCCGGGGCCACCCTGCCTGAGCTGTAAAGCAATCTAGATGGTGTGCTGGGCTTGGAGGTTCCCACGTGAAGCCAGCTGTGAATCTAAGCCGGTTGCTGACAGTGCTGGGCCTGGAGCTCACTGAGGCAGCTGTGGCTTGTTTGAGAGGGTTTAAGAGGTTGTGAATCAGGAGCCCAGACCAGCCATTCATATGGAAAAGCAGCGTGGGTGGGCCCGTAAGTTGGGTGGGGTAGACTCTGGAGATCTCCTAGGTGGGTCAAACAGCCTTAGCCAGATTGATGGAGTCTCAGATAGGGCACCAGCCTGCCAGCCCTGTGTGGGGGGAGGGTTTAGAAAAGGGACAGTGGCCTCTATTTGCCTAGAGACCAGACGCTTCAGTATCTTTCTGTGTCCTACTGCTGACCATCAAGCAGCTACCCAGTGCTGGAGCTCAGAGGGAGTGAGTGTGAGTGGGTGAGTCTGTGTGTGGGTTCTGTAAGATGAACTGTGTGGCCCTGGCTGGTGTGGCTCAGTGGATTAAGCGCTGGCCTGTGAACCAAGGGGTTGCAAGTTAGATTCCTGGTCAGGGCACATGTCTGGGTTGCATGTTCTATTCCAGTCAGGGAGTATGAGGAGGCAACCAATTAATGTTTTTCACACTCTCTCATCAGTAAACATATCTTTGGGTGGGGATTAAAAATATATATATATATTTTAAAATATTGTATATTTGAGAGTTGTTGAAAGAGTAGATATTGAGAGTCCTCATCACAAAAATATTTTGTAACTGTGAGTTGGTGAAAGTTAAGCAGACTTATTGTGGTTATTTGAATTATATTCCAGTATTGAGTCACTATGTCCTGCACCTGAAATAAACGTTATATGTTGATCATACCTCAAAAGTAAATGGACAAAGTTCAAAGGTAGTATTGCACTGTTCCAATAGTTCCCAGAGATTTAGGTTGCTTCCCAGATAAGAGTTTTTAAATTGTGCTTTCCTTGCTGATTGTTTTATGGTTAGATTGTTAAGTCCTTGACATGGAAAAACTTAGTTTACTACAGAAAGGGGCCAGGTCCAGAGCAGGGCTGCCCCAGGCCAGCCTGCGGTGTGTGCGTTCCTGACTTCCTGCAGGAAAGATTTCACAGCAGGCGTCAGGGTCATTTTGAGAGTGTGCTTATTGAAGCTGGGGACAGTGAAACAGGGAAGGACCGAGCGGGGAAAAAGCAACAGGAAAGTGACTAGGCAGGGCTGCCTTGGCTCACTGGGAAATCAGAGGAAAAGGGCCTTGCAGGCAGGTTCAGGGGGTTAGTCTGGGACAAACTGCCACTGCCCGCTGCTCCCCTGGTTGCAAGTCTAGTGGGGACCCTAGGAGTTTAAGGGATGCTCACCTGTGGGGAAGACGAGGGAGGCAGCCCTGGCTAGTGGCACAGTGGCTAAAGCACCGGCCTGTGAACCTTAGGGTCGCTGGTTCGATTCCCAGCCAGGGCACATAACCAGGTTGCAAGCCAGGTCTCCAGCCAGGTCTGTGGCTGGAAGCAGGTGAAAGGCAACCATACATTACTGTCTCTCTCCCTCTCTGCCTCTCTTCCTTCCCCTCTCTCTAAAAATAATAAAAATAAAATCTTAAAAAAAAAAAAAGAAGAGGGGCAAAGGGAAGGCACAGAGTGTTGGGTCCTTTGTCTTGAGGGTTTCAAAGGCAGGGGGTTTAGTGGAGGTCTTAGGGGAGGATCACAATAGACCATCCATTGCTTTATGCTGATGAGCCAAAATGAGATTTATTTCTTTAACTTCATCTGTCTTTATTTACATGGAACAGGATTTTGCAATTTACTGGATGGCTGTAAACAGCTTGACCATATAACTACCTGCCTCAGTTTCCCTATTCCACTTGGCCTGGCTGCATAAGTTCTATGGGTGGGGATTCAGGCAGGTGAGTGAACACCTGCTCCCTGGTCTTTTGGATCCTCCAAAACGCTATGGCCAACACCAGTGAGAAGAATATAAGGCCAAGTGAACTTAGGAACAGAAAAAAGATTGAAAACTCAGAAGCAGGTCTGGAATAAATTTTAGGTGGTAAATGAAGATCCAGCATCTGCCTGCAGGTTTGGCTCTGCCTCTGTGGTGGGGGAGGGAGACCCAGGGGCCACGGTGCCCAGAGGTGGTGGTGAAATGGCTTTACACTGTCAGCCTGGACAGGTCTTTGAAAACCATTCTTTCCAGGAGAAGCAAGCCAGACCCCCACACCAAATAAAAGAGACCAAAATAAAACACAGACGGTGTTAATATCTGCAAACTGCAAGCACCTTTGCCATTGGAAAAAGCACCATGCAAAACTGAAGGTCAAGCGCTTCAGCAGAAACTTAAGTAATAACGGAGTTAATGGGGGAAATGACTTAAAACTTCCTGGGAAATTAACTATAAGAGGGAATTGACTGCAATGAGGTAAAGCTTCATCTGTGAGGTAGGAGAACGGGACGCAAAATGAGCCAGAGGTTTTGAAGAAGAATCGGGGAGTGAGGCGGGAAACGGGTTTTTAAAACAAACCCAGATTGTTTTCCGGGGGGAATGGGGAGACATGACAATTGGTTGAGGACTTGCTCTGCTAGGGAAAAACAAAAAAGAAGAAACAACAGCTTTAAGAAAAGAAATGCCCACACTGGACAAAAAATTAACTGAAGTAAACTTCTGACTCAACAGAGGACCCTCGTCCCCAGATGTGCCAAACTCAGGCCTTGGCAGAGGCTGAAGAAGACACGGAGCCCCTGTGCTAACAGAGGGCTGGGACTGAGTGCGTCACCTCTGCAGTCCTCACCGTCCGCAAGGGACGCGGTGGGGCTATGCCCCTAGCAGCCCCATCTTACAGATTCGGAACTAGATGCTTGAAGGGAGGCTAAGTAACCCTGAAGTCATGTGACTAGGGGAGGCTTCCTACCCACCACTCCACACTCCCCTCCTCTCTTGGTTTTTTGGAGACCACCTTGACACGGGAGCTTTCTGTAGAGTTTTCTAAGTGCAGGTGGGCTACTTTTTAGCACAGTTGTGGGCAGGTCCTATCTAGGTCTGCAGGTCCCACCCTGGCCTCTGGCCTCCATGTTCCCGGTGCAGGAGCCCATGAGTGAGCACTGTGCTGGTGGCTCTGGCCTTGGTGGGCAGAGGCGCAGGCGCATGGAGAATGTGTGGAGCAGGCATTGGGGTCCCCACTTTCTCCAGATGGCTCTAAGAGACAACCTTGAGAAATCTGCACTCTGTCAGGTCAGCCTGTCCCAAAGTGCTCCCTAAATGATCTCTAGGGTCTGGCTTAGCTCCGTTCTGTGACCTTTGGTCTCATCTGCATATTTTGAACGCTATTAAATTTACCCCACTGCAAGATTGCCTGGGAGGTGGCTGTGAAGGCAGCATCACTGCTTCAGGCTGGGCTCTTGTAATCCCAGCAGAAGGCCTTTTCTGAGATAAAGGATGGCAGCTGCCACCTGAGAGTCACCTCTGGTGGGAAGGTACCTGTCTGCCCCCAGCAAAGGGCACAGCTGGAGCACCTCTGCCCCTCTCTGAGAGCCAGTCCTCTGGGCCTGGGGCCAGAGCTCTGTGGCCTGGATGCATTTTCCTCCCTCTCAGGGCCTCAGTTGCCCCATTAGGTAACTGAGACTGTGGAGCTAATAACATTTTAGGCCCCTTTTGCACTCTAGCGGGTGAACACAGGATCAGGCACCATCAATTGAACCGGCACTGCTGCTGGTGCAGGTGGGCAGGGACCTACAGGAGCCCGCACAGCTGTGTCTGCCTGTACCAAACTCTCCTGCAGTTCCAGGTGGTGCCAAACCCCCATCCCTGGTACACGCCAGTGCGAGGGACTAGCCATCTTCTGGTCAGCTTGGTTAGACCAAGGCCTCCAGGAGAAAATTCCTGGGAAGTGGAGAAAACATCTCTTCCAGTAGATGAGTTACAAACTCAGTTTTGTTGGTACTGCCTGCCTGGAGTTGTAAATATGATCTTTTAAGGTAATAAAAGGGTTGGTTCCAAGGTTTATTTCCTCTGCTTCTAGTTTTTCGAAAGATTTCTTCTCATGAGATGTAGCTGATCTGGGGGAATCTAAGGGAAAAAATTGATCTAGACACAACTGAGCAACACAAAAAGGTTTCTGGGGCGAAAGGGGCTTGCCTGACCCTCCACTTTTGTTGTGGTGTATCCAAGCCTCATTGCTTTTAAAAAAAAGTGTTTAATAATTACCTTTGTTGACCTCTGTACCTGCTGACTTCCTCCACTCCTGGGTACAAGACATGGCCATTTCTTGGGCACTGCTGAGCAGGCACAGGCGCTCCTCCGCACGGGCCACTGCCGGGGCCTCTGCAAAGTCCAGAAGAAGGTAAGACCGATGGGTGATGGGCAGGCTCGCCGCTTTCCTAGCCAGGGACTAGAAAGGGGCTTCATTCAGAGAAGGAGTACAGGAAAGGACCATCAACTAGTGAAGTGATCTCCCTCAGCAATTTTTCTCATTCCTTCCACCCCCCGATGAAAAGCATCTACCTGGTGGATCTATTCTGCGTGAGGTGCCTTAATCATGGGGAGTGTTATGAGTTCCTTGAGCCTGGTTCCACTAAGTATTCTCCAGAAAATTTAGTATTAAATACAGTACTTCTCTGACTTCGGGGAAAAAATGAAATGGACCGTGGAGGTAGAATGACTTTGCAAGCATGTCATTGCTGAGGATTAGGAGCTCAGGGGTGTGGGTGGCTCACGGCCCAGAGCTCTGTTCGGAAGCCCTGAACCGCATCATGAAAAATTGTTACTCCCAGGACTGAGCAAATTATCCCTACCGGGTTGACACACCTGTGCTTTCCTAAAACGGTAGCTAACACTCTGCTTTTGGGGACAGTTCCCGCAACCCAGGGTGGGAAGAGTCCAGCGGAGAAGAGCCCTCACTGGGCTCCCATTTGCGCCCTGTCTGCTAGCGCACTTGCTGAATCAGACTCGAGCCGCCCTTGCAGCCTCCTAGAACTGGCAGGAGGGGAACATGGAGGAGACAAGCCTGAGACAAAGGAGAGAAGACCAGAAGTCCATCCAGAGTAATGAGCCCAAGACTACAAGTCTCCAAAAGGAGGTAAGGTGGTCCTTCTGCGCAGGCCCCTCCCAGGCCAGGCAGGGCGTGTTATTGGGGAGCCACCCTGTGAAGTCCCTGTTGACCTGTGATTCATACAGTCCATCACTAAATGAAGGGTTGTTTTTCTGCACTTCCTTTCCTCGTACCCGTGAGCTCAGCATGTTCTTGTGAAGTTAATACAGATGTGCTTCTGTGTGTTGGGCAAGCCTGGGGAGCTGGTGTTGGCTTAGCCCAGTGTCCTCTCCAGGGATGGTCAGCGAGGACCCTGTGATGATTTGAGTCCCCTCAGGAGCGTCTTCACCGAATAGCTGTCCCACTTATGGTTGAGCAGCCCCCGCGGTCAGAGACTCCCACTCCTGCTTAGTGAGCCTGGCTGGGGTGGTGACTCTGACATGGCTGTGCCATTGGTGACCCTCTGGGTTGGAATGGAGTAAGAGCTGGACTTGGAGGTGCCTGCAGCCTTGGGGGGCCCTGGGCTCGTGTAAGCTGGAGCTGGCATCGTGGGGGCAGTGAGTAGAGACAAAAAGGAGCTGATGCTCCACACTGAGCAGCGCTCGTCCTATGTGGACTGCAGCTGTGGTGGGCGAACGGGGAGCAAGAAGCTTCAGGCTAATAGGATGAGACTTGAGGGCCCCGAGCAAGATCAGGGTGGGTTCCAGGTGGGAGGAGGGATATGGGGATTGACAGTGGGGGTGTGGTCTGAGGACTGGCAGCAGCACCCTCCCTTTTGGCCATGGGAAGAACACAGCTGGGACGACCCCGGCGAGTCCAGACGCAGGTGCTTGGGGTGAATGCGCACCTCAGCAGGAGGAGGGTTCTGAGACCCCCAGGGTTGGCAAGCCCACCAGACAGTAGAGAAGGGAAGCGAGACTGGGGCTGCCCCAGGAGCTCGCCCTGGCCTTGAGGCCGCTCCCTGGGGCCCCTCCTCCGGTTGTGCGTGTCCCCGGGTGGCCGGCTTTGCACTGTGGGCCCTAACCCTGAGCGCAGCCTCTGCCCAGACAGGCAAACACAAGCAAGTTCACCATGGGCTCCCGGCATCAGGCTGGTGGCTCCTGAGGGCTGATATTAAAAAAATAGGCCTGAATCAGATATTTTCTTCCTTTAAAAAAAAAAAGTGTTTTCTTACTTGATTCCTGTATAATTCATGAAAGTGAAAAGTGTAGATCTCAGTGTTCAGTGTGATGAGTTTTGATGAAGTGATCACCCCTAGAAAGTTCCCTCTTGCCCCTTCCCCGGCCAGCCCCACACCTGAGCTCTGATCCTACAACTTAGCTTTGCCTGTTCCGGAACCTGATAGCAATGGAATCAAACAGCGAGTGTCTGGGCCGGAAGCATCAGAGAAAGTTCAGAGCCCCCACATGTGTCTGCCCCTGGAGGCCTCCACGACTCATCTCTCATCCCACCCCTGAGGCCCCTGGTGGGGACCCAAGCCCTGGTTTTGCTATTTGATCCGGGGGAGAAGCTCTGTCTTCTCTGCCTAGCTAACAGGCATGTCCCTAGAGCCTTTTTAAGAAAAGTTGTCAATGACAGTTGACATTCAACAGTATTTTATATTAGTTTCTGGTGTACAGCAGAGTGGTTAGACATTTATGTTATTTACAAAGTGATCCCCTGGGTAATTCTAGTACCACCTGGCACTGTACTTAGTTATTACAATATTATTGACTATCTTACCCATGCTGTACATTACATTCCCATGACTACTTTGTAACTAACTGCCAAGTTGTACTTCTTAGTACCTACAACCTTTCTTGTTGGGGATTGTTTGCTGAATCAGCCTTTGCCCCCAGAGCCCCTTTGTCCAGGGCGGCAAGGGCAGTGCAGGTGTATGGGAGCTGAGCCAGGGCTACCTGCAATGGCCGCCCAACCCTGGGCAGGACCGGAACCTCTCTGGGACTCCATTTTCCCTTCTGTAGAATGGGTATGCATGCAATGGCCGCCCAACCCTGGGCAGGACCGGAACCTCTCTGGGACTCCATTTTCCCTTCTGTAGAATGGGTATGACATGGTGTTCCTGACTCATGAGGCAGTTGTGAGGATTAATGGATTTAGTACGAGCAAAGCCCCTAGTGTTACTCCTGCAACAGCACCCGGTGAAGCGCCTGGGGGAGGGCTTTGCTGGGGGCTGTGCCAGATGGAATGGAAGGAGAAAGGGAGGGAGGGAGGGGGCTGCCTTTGGCCATCTGAGCTAGATCCAGTGCAGCATTAACTGTCCACTCCATCCTCCACACCCAAGGTTGGCCTGGTCAGCGGCATCTGCATTATCGTGGGCACCATCATCGGCTCTGGGATCTTCATCTCTCCCAAGTCTGTGCTCAGCAACACGGAAGCCGTGGGGCCCTGTCTCATCATATGGGCTGCCTGCGGGGTTCTTGCAACACTGGGTAATGAAGACATCACTCCCTGGCCAGGTCTCCTGTGGCATGTGGGGCCAGGCTGCCTGAGCAGTACCCTGTGCCCAGCCCTCACTGGAGCCGGGTCCCTTTCCATGCTGGTGCACAATAGGTGTAAATCACTGCACCCAAATGTTCAGTGGCCGGAACTCAGTGTAATCAGATGGGAGAGCACCCTGGTGGGCCCCCGTGTGCAGAGCCCTGACCCCGGGACCCCGGAGAAGGGGCGCTCTCTCACCAGTCAGTGCCTCACCAGTGGCCTGGGGCCCCCTCCTCTCCGTGTTCCAGGTGCTCTGTGCTTTGCGGAGCTTGGTACGATGATCACCAAGTCGGGGGGCGAATACCCTTACCTGATGGAAGCCTTCGGCCCCATCCCTGCCTATCTCTTTTCCTGGACCAGCCTGTTCATCATAAAGCCCTCATCCTTTGCCATCATCTGCCTCAGCTTTTCGGAGTACGCTGCTGCGCCCTTCTATGCCGGGTGCAAGCCCCCGGAGGTTGTGGTTAAATGCCTGGCTGCTGCCGCCATCTGTGAGTACCCAAGCCTGACTCCCCGGGCAGGGGCAGGGAAGACCTGGCACCAGTGAGGCGGGACGCTCTGGCTTCAGCTTCAGCGCATCCAGAAATTGGCCGAGTGGGCCTGGAGGGAGGTGAGAAACGGAGCAGTGTCTGGCGTGGGCCCAGAGCCTGTCACCCTCTGTCACTGTGTTGTTCCAGTGTGGGAGCTGGCGGGATGGGGGAGGGTGGCACACGGCTTGTGCCCAGTGGGGGTGGCTGCTTCTCCATTGCTCTGATTCCAAAGCTCATCGTGAGGGGAGGTTGGGGGCATAGAAGGAGCCTGAAGAACAGGTGTGTTGACCCCGACACAGACTGTTGCTCCCCTTCCCAGTGCTCATCACTACAGTGAACGCGCTGAGCGTGCGGCTCGGCAGCTACGTCCAGAACGTGTTCACGGCGGCCAAGCTCGTGATCGTGGCCATCATCATCATCAGCGGACTTGTGCTCCTGGCCCAAGGTGACCTTCAGCGGGAGGGGGCTGACCGCCCCACACGCAGGCCCCCTCTTCATCTGGAGTTCTTACTGCTAATCGTATCTCTCAGGCAAAAAGCGCAACAGAAAGAGTCTGTAGTTTCCCAGCTTCTCAGTTTGTTTAATCACCTGAGGTCATAGATCTTCTTTCACATGGAGCTGATGCAAAGTCCCACTTGAGTCAGCTGACAACCTCTCTTCACTGTCTGGCTTAATCACAGGAAATACGAAGAATTTTGAAAATTCTTTTGAGGGCACCAAACTGTCCGTGGGAGCCATCAGCCTGGCATTTTACAACGGCCTGTGGGCGTACGATGGATGGTAAGGCATGTCGGGCTGCGGGGGTCTTCCCTGACTTCTCCTTTCTGGGGTTTGGTGGGCCCTCAAGTTCACCTTCTCATCTCCCTTTCGTGCACCCCTCACCCTTCTTTTCTCCTCGCACCCAGACACACCGAGTCACTCGCCCCTTTCCCAGTTCCTCTGTGGCAGTGACCCTTGGTGGGGTGCCTGGGAGCCCGCAGCAGTGGGGACCCCAGTGCCAGGAGCTTCTGCAGGAGCCCACAGGCTCGGCCCATCCAGGGCGGTCAGGGCAGCCCGGCACCAGACAAGGTGCTTCCCCCTCGAAAATACAAGGTTCGGTCAGTGAGATGCTGCTTGTGACCTTCAAGGAAGAAGTGTGACCGTCCATGATGCCGGTCTTCCCTCATGCAAAGCATCTGCAGGCTTCATTCTCTTTTCAAAGTATTTCCCATTTTTAAAAAGCACCTTGGGACTTGTTTCTTCCAATAATTTTTGAAAAATTTTGGGAAAGACCAACTGGAGAGCTGCAGACCTATGCAGCCCTAGCCTCTCCAGGGCTTCCTCTGAAAGAAATCACCACAGAGCCCTGGCCAGGTGGCTCAGTGGATTGGAGCGTTGCCCCCGGACACCAAAAGGTTGGGTGTTCGATTCCCAGTCAGGGCACGTGCCTACCTTGTGGGTCCCCCACAGTTGGGGCACATGGGGCGGGCAACGGATCGATGTTTCTCACATCAGTGTTTTTCCCTCTCTCACTCTCTCCCCCTCCTTCTGTCTATAAAGTCAATAAAAACATCTCTTTGAGTAAGGATTTAAAAAAGAAGAAGATATTACCGCAGACTTCCTGCAGAAGTTTCCTAGGGTGGAGAATCTTACCTGAGGCCAACATTTATTATTTTGTGTTTCACAGTCTTCACAAATTATGTTAATCCTGTTACTTGTCTTTCTCTAGGAATCAACTCAATTACATCACAGAAGAACTTAGAAACCCTTTCAGGTGAGAAGGCTGAGGCAGGCCAGGGCGGTTCATTTCCCTCAAGCGAAGAGGGGAACGGCTCCTCCCATTACCCCGGAATCCTTTCCAGACACTGAGTGGTTCCCCATGAGCTCATCCCCACTATTTTAGTTCTGTTTAGTTTTGGGTAGTGGAATGGCTGCTGAAAGAGGAAGAACTAACTTTATCTCTGGTTTATTTTGTTTAGAAACAGTTCAGTTTTACTGCATGGGAGGCAGAGGGAGAGTTCCTTCTCCTCTGAAGGTATCCCATGTGTCCACCAGGCTAGACTGTTTCACACGTCCCCTGCCGGGTGGGCCTCAGGAAGGGCAGCTGTGTCCCCAGCCCAGCCACCCAGCTCAAGGAGCAGAGAGAGGCCTGGCTGGGGTTGTGGGAAGAAAAGACTGAACCAAAACAGCAACCTCTTGAGTCTCTGAAGGGATGATCTGGTTTGAGCCTGGCTCACTGCGTTGCTGCCCCTCCTAGAAACCTGCCCCTGGCCATCATCATCGGGATCCCGCTGGTGGCCGGGTGCTATGTCCTCATGAACGTGTCCTACTTCACTGTGATGACAGCGACTGAGCTACTGCAGTCGCAGGCGGTGGCCGTGGTGAGTACCCAGGTCCCTGTGGGAGGGGGACAGGCAAGGCAAGACCCTCGCAGGGAGGAGGGACACATGGACTAGGAGATGGGAGGGTGAGCAGGTTAGGGCAGCACCAAAGGCCTCTGGCTGGTCAGGAGGCTCCCTGGGTCCCCACAGGCCCCACACCCCTGGCCTGGGCAGGCAGGTGCTTTGAGGAACTAGTGTCGGAGGGGAAGGGCGGGAGGTGCCGAGGAAGGGAGCTCTAATACTGCATTGCTGGCCTAAGCTGGCCAAGAAGGGAAGCTAGGGCACGAGTGAGGGATGTGAGGGATAGTGGAAAAGGTGGTGCCGCCCTTGGGCTGGGGGCCTCTTAGCGATGGGGTAGGACAGGAAACCAAGCTGGAAATGGACAAGGTGACAACGATGGGGAGGTGCATTCACCCCTCTGAGGTAGGAGGGAGGGCAAGGTCATTCTGAGTGAGGGGCCGAGGCAGTGCAAGGCCAGGGTATCCGAGGGATATGGAGGTGACAAGACATCACAATGGAGGGGAGGCAGAGAGATTTTTGTTTCCATCAAAAGATACTGAAATACTGTGAAGAGGAGAGAGAGGCCCCATTGACCCTACGCCCCCAGTGGTTCTCTGCTTTTCCTCTACAGGAGGGGTCAGAGGTCGCATTCACCCCGGGGGGCAGGGGCCCCAGACCCTCTGGGACAGCACAGCAGCTTTCTTGGGACCCAAGGCTCCCAGGGGCCCACACAAGACCCTCAGGACCTCTCATTTCTCTCACCAGACGTTTGGTGACCGTGTTCTCTATCCAGCCTCTTGGGTTGTTCCATTATTTGTGGCGTTTTCAACCATCGGAGCCGCTAATGGGACCTGCTTCACAGCGGGCAGGTAGGACACCCCGACCCTCACCCCCAGGGACAGGGCTGCCAGAACTGATTTCACAGTCGAGGAAGACAAGCCTCAGGCCAGCATCCTTAGGGCTCTACAGGCTAAACCCCTCCGCGCAGCAGGAAACCTGGACCCCGGGAAGAGAGCGGAAGCCATGGGCAGGCTTGCACGCAGGCCCTGGACACAGCCGCCCCGCCAGAGGGAGGCCCAGCTCCCCTCAGGGGGAGTGGTGCTACCCACTTGAGCACCAGGCACAGTTTGGTGACACCGGGTGACAGGGGCATTGGGGCACATGTAGTACTTTCACCAGTGCTTTTTTCACCTAACGATATTTCTTGATTGTTGTCTCCGGTTAATGTATGCACAGTCTGCACCAGGGATGGCAAACTTTTCCTTAATGGGCCAGAGAGGGTATCTCAGGCTTGCAGGCCCAAAGTCTGTCTCTGCAGTGCAAAGAGACACAGTTTGCCAACCCGGCCAACCCTCTGGATCCTCCCTGTCTAGGGACAGTTAACAGTTGTGCTGTATTCTTCTTTTTTAAAAAAGATTTTATTTATTTATTTTTAGAAAGGGGGAAAGGAGGGAGAAAGAAAAGGAGAAAAACATCAGTGGGTTGCCTTTTGCACTATTCTGACCAGGGCCCTGGCCCAGGCATGTGCCTGAACTTGGAATTGAACCAGGGACCTTTTGGTTTGCAATACGACACCCAACTCACTGAGCCACACCAGCCAGGGCTGTATTCTACTTTATCGTGTAGCATAAGACAGCATGACCTCCACTCCTGGGCTGCATGGGGATTGTTCTCATAAACACTGCTTGCAGGGGATTCCTTTCCTTTTCTAATTAAACATTTTTTTCAGTTCAAGTTGTCATTCAATATTATACACAGCATAGTGCTTAGACATTTATATCACTTAGGAAGTGGTTCCCCCAATAAGTTCAGTTCCCCCCTAGCACTGCACATGGTTATTACAATATCATTGACTATATTCTGTATGCTGTACTTTACATCCGTCTGCTGTATTTTGTAACTATCAATTTGTGCTGCTTTGTCCCTTCATCTTTTTCATCCGGCCCTTCAATCCTCTCCCATCTGGCAACCATCAAAATGTTCTCTGTATTCGTGACTCTATTTCTGTTTTATTTTGTTCTTTAGATTCCACATATAAATGAAATCATATAGTACTTGTCTTTGACTTACTTCACTGAGCATAATACCCGCTAGAGCCAACCATGTTTTTGCAAAGAGTAAGATTTCATTCTTTTTATGACCAAGTAATATTCCACTGTATATTATATGAACAGCATCTTTATCCATTCATCTGTCAGTGGCCACTTAGGTTGTTTGCATATCTTGGTTATTGTAAATAATGCTAAAATGAACTTAGGGATATGTGTATCTTTTTGAATTACTATTTGGATTTCTTTAAATAAATACCTAGAAGTATTGATATGCTAGTCATAGTTTTAATTTTTTGAGGAAACTTCATACTTTTTCCATAGTGGCTGCACCAGTCTGCATTCCTACCAACAGTGCACAAAGGTCCCTTTTCTCCACATCTTCACCAGCACTTGATTTTTCTGAAAGCGATTCTGATGGGTGGGGTTTGAATTTGCATTTCTCTGATGACTAGTGAGATTGAGCCTCTTCACTGGCCATCCGTGTGTTGCAGGGGGTATTCTTGAACACACCTTTGCCCAGGTGTCCAGCATTCTGAGTGGATATATTTGTGATTTTTAGCCTTTAAAAAAATCCTCATTCAAAAACATGTAGAGAGAGAGACAGAGGGAGATCAGTGCGAGAGAGAAACATCAGTACGTTGCCTCCCCAACACACCCCAACTGGGGATCCAACCCACAACCTAGACAGGTGCCCTGGCCAGGAGTCGAATCTCCTGCAACCTTTCAGTGTACAGGATGAAGCTCCAACCAACAGAGCCATGCTGCAGGGTGTGAGTGGATGTATTTGTGACAAAGAAATTGCCATCGGCTCCACGCCCAAAACAATAAAATGCCCACCACAAGCCACTTCCGAGGCTGTGGCCGACCATAGGCAGCGCTATTCCTGCACCCTTGTACCTTCAAAAGTGTTTGGCTATTCTGGCTTGTTTGCATTTCTGTGTGAATTTTAGAATCAGCTTGCCAAATTCTTTTTTTTTTTTTAAGCCTTTGGGGATTTTGATCAGAACTGCATTGAATCTATAGATCAATTTGGAGAAGCTTGCTATCTTCAAAGTATTGCTGCTTCTGATCTGTGGGCATGGGCTGTCTCTCCATGTCTTGTTCTCTCAAAAATGTTTTTAGTGTCTTTCAGTGTACAGTTTGTGCACATATTTTATCAGACTTATCACAAATACTTCATATTTTTGACGCTATTGTATTTTTTAATGTAAACATTTCAATTTCTGATAGTTCATTGCTCGTACATAGAAACACAATTTTAAAAGCTCTATTGAGATGCAAATATAAAATTTGCTCTATAATGCATAATTCAGTGATGTAAGTTTTTCTTTTTAAGTGTCATGAATATTTTCTTTTTAAGATTTTATTTTATTATTTTTAGAAAGAGGGGAAGGGAGAGAGGCAGAGAGGGAGAGAGACATCAATGTATGGTTGCTTTTCACCTGCCTCCAGCCACAGACATGACTGGAGACCTGGTTTACAACCTGGTTATGTGCCCTGGCTGGGGAATCGAACCTGCGACCTTTGGGTTTTCAGGCCGGCACCTTAACCACTGTGTTACCAGCCAGGGCTAGTGATGTAAGTTTTAAAGCTGTGCAAACATCGTCACAATCCAATTCTAGAACATTTCTATCATCCCGAGAAGTTCCCTCAGGCCTACTGTAGCTAATCCCCACTCCCATCTCCAGCTCTAGGTGACCAGTGATCTGCTTCTATGTCTGTAACTTTATTTATTTAGTTATTTATTTATAATTTAAAATTTTTTATTATTTTTTGAAGATTTTATTTTATTATTTTTAGAAAGAGGGGAAGGGAGAGAGGCAGAGAGGGAGAAAGACATCAGTGTATGGTTGCTTTTCACCTGCCTCCAGCCACAGACCTGACTGGAGACCTGGCTTGCAACTGGTTATGTGCCCTGGCTGGGAATCGAACCTGCGACCTTTGGGTTCACAGGCCGGTGCCTTATCCACTGTGCTACCAGCCAGGGCTCTATGTCTGTAACTTTAGACATTTCATCTAAATGGAATGATACAAGATGTCATTCACATCTGGCTTCTTTCACTTAGCATATTATTTTTGAATTTCATCTGTCGTAGTACATATCATTAGTTCAGTACTTTTAATTGCTGAATGGTTTTCCATTACATGGACATAACATATTTGGTCTGTTCGTTCATCAGTTCTGATGAACATCTGGATTGTTTCCAGTTTGGGATATTATGAATAATGCTGCCATGAACATTCACATGTCATTGTGTAGACTTACGTTTTCATTTATCTCTAGTTGATTCCTTGAAATAGAATTCAAGAAATAGAAGTTACTGGGTCATAGAGTAACTTCATGATTAACTTTTAAAGAAACTGTTTGTTTCCAAGTGTTTCCAAACTGTTCCAGTTTCTCCACATCCTCACCTATCTTTTCGATGATAGTTATCCTGGTGTGTCATTGTCATTTTCGTTCACCTTTCCCTGGTGACTAGTGAAGCTGAGCTTCATTTCATATGCTTATCACCCATTCATGCATCTTCTGGTGCAATATCTACTCAAATCTTTTGTACATTTTTAAAAATGAGCTGCTTGTCATCTTGTTATTGAATTATAAAAGCTCTTCATATATTCTGGATACATGTTCTTTATCAGGTCATCTGATCTGCACATATTTTCTCCCATCTGAGACTTGTCTTCTCATTGTCTTAATGGTGTTTTTAAAACAGTAATATTTTAAATTTTGACAAAGTTCAGTGTATCAAGCTTTTTCTATGTGCTGTGCTTTTGTTTTCCTATCTAAGCATCTCTGCCCAACCCAAGGTCACAAATATTTTCTCTTGTTTTATGCTAGAAGTTTTATAGGCTTATCTTTTACATTGAGGTATATGATTCATTTTGAGTTAATTTTGTATAGTTCTGTACCTGTGCAGGCTGGGGGTTGGATAGGGACTTGCGCTACATTGGAGTAGTTGCATATAATTTTTATTGGGTCAACGCTAAGATCTTTACTTACTGACGTCTTGAGTTTTCTATTTCACATAGACAAAACCTCCTCTCTCCTTTCAAGAACAGCTACCTATGTTTTCTGCCAACATTTTACTGTAGCTCTTTGGTCAATCCAGAAAAATAAAATAATAATACACACACACACACACACACACACATATATATATATATATATTTATTGATTTGAGAGAGAAACATGTACTTGTTGTCCTACTTCTGTATACATTTTCATTGGTTGATTCTTGTATGCGCCTTTTACTGGGAATCAAACCCAAAAGCTTAGCAGCTACTCCAACCAGCTGAGCTACTTGGCCAGGGCCTGGAATACTGTATATTCTGATATGAAATATGAATCTCACTGCCCCCCACCAAACACTTAACCTATTGTCCCAGTATTTTATTTTTTTATTTTTATTATTTTTAGAGAAAGAGGAAGGGAGGGAGGCAGAGAGGGAGACACACCAATGTATGGTTGCTCTTCACCTGCCTCCAGCTAAGGACCTAGCTGGAGACCTGGTCTGCAACCTGGGTGTGTGCCCTGACTGGGGAATCGAACCAGCAACCCTTGGGTTCGCAGGCTGGTGCTTATTCACTGAGTCACCAGCCAGGGCTGTTGTCCCAGTATTTCTTATTGAACAGTCCACCCTTTCCCATTGGTTTGAAATGCCACCATAATCATTCCCAATGTACTTGGTTCACTTCATTTCACTGATAGGTGAAAGACCTATCATTTCCTTATGCTACTGGCACACTTACACACCCCACAGCCTCAGGAGTGTTGAGTCTGGTGGGACTAGTGCTCCCGTGTCAGGCTGCCAGGCTGCTCCGCACCTGGTTAGCATTCCAGATGCATTTGCAATATTGTGTCCTGTTCCAAAAGTCCTATTTGCATTTTGAGAGCCTGGAACTTACATATTGGTTTGTGGAGAACTGATGGAATTTAAAGGGTGAATTCACAGAATCATCTTGAGACTGGGTCTCCCCACCTCCATCTAGCAGTTCCTCTCCTCCCATTTTTACTGATTGTTCCAGGAGTTAATACCCTGTTTGTATCTTTTCAAATAGTTTTTGAGTTTTAAATAGATGGTCCTTTTTGGCTGTTGTATTCCTGATTTCTAATTTTATTGTACTGTAGTCAGAGTATCTGATCTTTAGGCCATTACTTCTTCATAAATTTTAAGACTTCCCTTGTGGCTTACTGAATTTTTTATGTTTCTTGATCTTGAAAGTAACATGCACTCTATTAACTTCTAGTTTTTTAAAAATCAAGATCATATCTTGACTGTTGAAATCTTCTGCTGTAATAGTGGATTTGTCCATTTGTTGTCCTTTTGGTGGACTACCTGCTTGGTAGTCTGTCCCCTTTTCCAGTACAAACTCTTCCTCTTTTTGCCTTAAATGCTCTTTCATCTGATATTCATATTGCTCAATTTTCTGTCTTTAGGCTGCTATTTTGCTAACACATCCCATCCCTTTCATCTTCAACCTGCCAGTGTCATAGGGTTGTGGCTTGTGTCTTGCCTCTTTCAACAAATCCCACCCAAGAGTCTTCAGCCAGGCAAGATGGATCCAGTCACATTGAGTGTCATCACTGCTATAGCAGATTAATTTCTAACGCAGTCCTTTGGGTTTTCTAATTAAAAAAATAAAATCTTATCCTGACTCTTTTTTAAAAAGATTTATTATTTTCAGAGATAGGGGAAGGAAGAGAGGCAGAGAGGGAGAGAAACATCAATGTATGGTTGCTTTTCATCTGCCTCCAGCTATGGACCTGGCAGGAGACCTGGCTTGCAACCTGGTTACATGCCCTGGCTGGGAATCGAACCAGCAACCTTTGGGTTCGCAGGCCGGCACCTTATTCACTGAGCCACCAGCCAGGGTTTATCCTGACTTTTTATCCATCCAATTATCTTTAATTTTTTTCTTCTGCTGATGAAGAAGTTATATCTCTACTTTGTCAGGAATTACCCTTAAAACATCACAAGAATACCTGATGGGAGTATCAGTATCTCCCTCCTCTCTCCTCTCCCTTGCACATGGTCTAGTACATCAGTTTCACCTTGTTCATAAACCCATCCCTCAAAAAAAGTCATGACAAACATTTAAAAGCCAATACTTACATACATAACATGTTTTACTGCAGTTCCTTAATGTCGTTTCTTCAACCAACAACTTCTGAGTTCAGTTTTTGTGTTATAGACTTTTTAATATTTTCCAATGAATGCTGAGTGGCAAATGTCTCATAGCTATTGTTTATCTAAAAATGTATTTATTTTGTCAAAAGTCTTGAATAATAATTTAGATATAGAGAATTGCGATCTGAAATCCATTTCCCGCATCACTGAAAAAGTGATTTGTCTACTATTGTTCTGGTTGTCCTAATTTTGTAATCTTTTATATTCAGTTGCTTTATTTTTTTCCCCCTTTTCCTCCTATTGTTTATATATGGGTAGATATGTTTTTATTTTTTCTAGAAGCAGGTTCAACTTGAAGGCAGTTTATCAATTCTGTAAAAAGCTCTCTGCTCTTTGAATTTTCTTGACCCCATTCAATGTAAATGAGCTTCTTTCTGCTGCTTCTTTAAACTTTCTGTCCACATTTTCCATTTCTCTATGCTTCATTCTTAGATCTATCTTTTATTTTTCACTTGTATCTATCTGTTGATTAAATTTTCATTAGTTAACTTTTTCTCTTCTTGAAATGTATCACTTTCTTTTTTCTCTTACATTTACACACAGTTTCAGATTACTGAACCACCAGTTCTACTATGCCACTGTTTGCATCTGCTGATTTACTCTTAGTTTGCCTTTTTCAAAATACGGAAGTTGTGGATTTAGAAAGCGCAAGGCGCGTCTGTGTTTGCTTCTATCAGGTGCTCCAAGCACTGGGGTCAGCAGGCCTTGGGCTGTTTTACATTTATTTCTTGCATAGCTTTCAGGACTCTGCTTGGGTATCTGTCCCTCCGTGAAAGGGCCACCCAGCCACCCACCCAGCCCTTTAGCCGACTCAGGTGTCTCCACTGCACCAGGACGCACTCCTCTCCCACTTCTCCAAAATTCCCCCACCCCCAGAGCCTGTTCTCCTCCCTGAACACACCAGGGTCACAACTCAGTCCTTCGCTGTGGCCTCTGGGGTAAAACTGAGGACACATTACCCAGTGATGGTACAGCAGTGTGCAGCCTCAACTGTCTTCTGTATTTTCCAGACTCGTTTTTGTTGCAGGCCGGGAAGGCCACATGCTTAAAGTGCTCTCTTACATTAGTGTCAAGCGCCTGACGCCAGCCCCTGCCATCATCTTCTATGTAAGTACGAATTCTACCATGAATGCATACCCTTCAAGGCAGAGGGTCCCTCAATTTGGTTGTGAAGTAAACTTGTATTGCTAAGCCCAGCAGTTTACAAATGACCCAGGTTCCCTTAATCCTCAACCTGAAACAAGTGAAAAAGCCCAAGAAACCAAGGCACTAGTGTAAGTGACCCATAGCCATGGATAACCGGGTGGGGCCCAACTATGGCAGTTGGCAGGGCAGGGCAGTGGAGATCAATGGAAAATAAATGGGCCATCTGTAATAGAACAATAATAAAAAACAAAGCCCAAGATAATTCAACCACCTACCTAACCTCTGCTCCTTGTTCAGAGTTTATCTGAGAGACACTGTTCAACATTCCATGCACGTACCCTCCACAGGTCTCCTGTGTGCGTTTGTAGGCCCTGGTTCCCTGCAACAAGCTATACATTTCGCGGGAAGGAGAGGAAGGCATTTTACAAGTTGGCTGCTGGCAACAGCCTCTCCTTATGGTCCAATAATTCTGAAGTCACGGGAACCTTGTGCAGTAATGGCACTTTGACATCTTCTAACTGGAGCTCCTCAGTGGGGGGCACTCCAGACCACCCACTCAGCCTCAGAGCCAGACTCCTCCTCCTGCCACCACAGAGGACCACTGTCCTCTGCCAACCTACTCCCTTTGATGATGAGAAAACAGGCCCAGAATTCAAGGCCCTTGGAATTATAAGGTGCAGGTAATGCAGGTCAAGGCCACGCCTAGACAGCCTGAGTTTCGTAGCCCGGGGCCTTTCCCATGATGATTACTCTTGGGAAGGAAAATTCATAATTAGGAAGCTGGTGCAATATACACACATTTATATTTTGTCTACCCCCCTGCTTCAGATCAAAGTTTCAAAGAGTCACAAATTTTCCAAGTCCTGTCCATCAGGACTCAAAGGGTACACCTGTCATAGCCAGTGTGGTCCAACCCCAAATATAATGGGGCTCAGGAGTTCTTTCACGTTGAAGTGCTCATTTGCAGAAAGAAGTGCTTCTTTAGTCTGTGACGTGGTAAGGATGGTGTTTTCATGCACTAATCATCTAAGAATTCCCTCTTCTTTCTACTAGGGCATCATAGCCACTATTTATATCATCCCTGGTGACATCAACTCATTAGTCAACTATTTCAGCTTCGCTGCATGGTTATTCTATGGCATGACCACGCTGGGACTGATTGTGATGAGGTTCACAAGGAAAGACCTAGAAAGACCCATCAAGGTAGGTTTACTGCCCCAAGGTCATGACCTTCAATTTCTTAAAATGAATTAAAGGTGACTATTTTAAATTCTAGGGGTCTGCTATTTCCAACCTGACTCTTCTCTGGAACATCCTGTTTTAGAGTGAACTTTGCATTTCATCTCATATAGTTTATGACCCCATCAGCCATCTAATTGCTGGTTTACTAAGTTATCAAGAATACCTGTTAAAAAAAAAAAAAAAAAAAAAAAGAATACCTGTTACCTGTCTCTCTAACCTGAGCCAGATGTCCAGTTCTGACAGTTCTACCGTCTCTCAAACACAGACTTTTCATAGACTTCAGAATTCTGGCCCTAGACCCGTTCCATGCACATGGCCAACGACATTCACACTTGCAGTCTTCTTGGGCTCCCTCCTACCTCCTTCCCTGCGTGGCTAGGAACCCCAGACTCGTGGACTGAGCTCCTGTCCCACCCCTGAACCCACTGCCTGACGCAGAAGTGGGAAAACCAGACCTTCATGCAGGGCCTCCCGTGTGATCGAAAAGCAAGTCCCCCAACTACCAAGTGTCCTTGCCTCCAGGTCAAACCACCAGCTTCTAGGAAATATGGGGGATGAGAGGAGCAAGTTACCAGGCAAAGCTAGAATTAAAACATTGTATAGGATAAGTTGCTATGACAAATCCATGACAAGAAGGGAAAATAAACATGTTAAAAACAAAATCCTAATAAGTTAGCGACGCATACTGAGTATGTTACAGGTAAAATATGAAGTCTCATTTTCTTTATATTCTAAGGAAACAAAAAAAGCTACATGAAATAAGATTGGCAATGTTACTTCAGTATTATTGAAATGGGAGGAGGGTACATGGAATTTGTTCATTCTTTCTGCATCAATGTTTTGGTTTGGAATAAATTTCCGCAGGAAATGCATGCTGACGACCCAATCGTGATCCCATGTTGCTTTGCCTCCAGGTGCCCATTTTCATCCCCATCTTGGTGACTCTCGTATCCGTGTTTCTGGTTCTGGCCCCCATCATCAGTGAACCTGCATTGGAGTACCTCTACTGTATGTTATTTATCCTGAGTGGCATCGTATTTTACTTCCTTTTTGTCCACTACAAGTTTGGATGGGCTCAGAAAATCTCAAGTAAGTATCCACAGAGGGGCGGCGGCTCTGCTGCTGGTGAAGCGCAGGGAGGCACCCCGCAGCCACGCCTGCCCTCGTTCCACGCAGGCGGCTAGCAAATTCCACTTCTGCTTTGCGAGGACACGTGTGTGACCCCTCACCCTCAGGGTGACACCTCTGGAGTCCGTCCACCTGTGGCCTCCTCCTCTGTCTCCGGCAATTACTGGAACAAGTAGTGAGAGGGAAAGCACCATTTTCTTTAAATTGTGACACACACATAAAATTGACCATTTTAACCATTTTTAAGTATACAGGGCAGCAGCGGTGGGTTCACTCCTGTGGTTGGGCATCCTGTCTCCAGAGCACCCCTTCCTTCTGCCTGACACACAGACGTCATCTGAGAGGCGCGGCAGCATCCCAAGGCCCCCAGAGATCCCAGAAAGTGACCAAATTGAGACAAGGGCTCGAGTCTTCACTGTCAAGACCACAGCTCTTGTCTGTTCAGCAATCCTGGTTCCTCATCCAGTTTAAGATAATTGTTTACAAGCTTAGCTTCATAGATGCTTTTGTTTTGAAAAAGAAAGCAGTGGTGTCAAAGTACATCAAGGACACTGTAGTACACTGCTGTGTGCATGACACTCACAAGGTGTCCTCCACGCAGAAGCCGCCTGCTGCTGGGGCCTCCCAGGCCCCGAGCGCCCTCACCAGGCCAACAGCAACCCACGGCCTGTTTCCTGGTCTCCCTCTTCCTGTACCATGAGTTCCCAGAGGCAGAATTTGGGCTGGATCTATACAACAGCCACTTAATATTAACCATGATTAAAATCTGCCGCCTCCTCTCTCCTTCAGCTTGTCTGAACAGGGAAGTGCAACCTGCCATCAGACATGCCTACAGGGTTATTTACATGCACACACGTAGGTAGGCGTACATGGTAGGAAAGCAAACCCAACGGGCAGGCGGTGAGGTTGTCTAAGACCTGATTTAGGCGGAGCCAGCAGGGACCGGGTGCCCTCCTCCAGCCTGGGTCACTTCCAGGCCTCCATCCTCCTCTGTACGACCCGGTGCCACAGCTCACCTGACAGTGGGGTTAGAGACAAGGGTGGATCTGCCTCACCGCTGGCAAAGTGAAATGAACACAAAATAGAGCTTGATCATTTCCCCCAAGGACTTACTCCTTTCCTGCAACAGCTCACCCACCCCGACCTCTTTGCCATAACCTCACCCTTAGCTGAGAGAAGAATCACAGACACACCACTGTAGAAAGGAAAGAATTTATTACTGTAAGGAAAGCAGCCATTTTTTCCCACGCTTCTGAAAATAAGCTTGGATTTGACCACACTGACAGAGAATCTGGCCAGGATGACTTAAAACTTAAAGGTACAAAATGTGCGCCCCTCTCACCGTTCCTTTATTTTTAGTCAAATTTATGAGGGTGACATTGGCTAATGTAAATTTTAAACTATTAGGGTTTGGGTGTACAATTCTGTAACACCCATCTGTGCATTGTGTGTTCACCACTTCCATCTCCTTTACCCTCTGGACCTTCTACCCACCACCCGATGTCTTATTTCTCTGCTTTAGGATATTTAGCCAAGTTTCTCCCTATAAAAACTGGTAAGAAGTTAGAATTAAGCAGGTGAAAAGAATGAATAATCTGTGTTTTAAACCAAACCAACGTAGCTGCCGGGACGGTCCTGACAGCCTGCAACCACCGTGCCCCTAAACGCTGGTCTGAGGGTGCGCACCGTGGAGGAACAGCCATTATCACTGTTCCGCAAGCGGCCAGCAGGCGGTGTAACCAGTGTCCTGACTGCTTTCTGACTGGTTTCCTCTCCAGAGCCCATCACCATGCACCTGCAGATGCTGATGGAAGTCGTCCCACCAGAGGAAGCTCCCGAGTAGCTCGGCCTCCTTCGAGTGCGCAGGCTGTGATGAAGTTATTTTTGTAAGCAATATTTGTAGTTATGTCTTCCTGATGTTTTTCTTAAAAACGCACTGTATTCAGATGTCTAAAATATTGGTATTTTTACGTATTTTTAATTCTCTGTGGGTTCATTAGATAGGAGAAGTGACAGGGGAACTCTAAGTTAGAAGGCGAAGATGTCACTTACAGGTGGCTGGGGGAGAGCTGGATTAACAACCACCCTCACGTCAGCGGTGACTCTTCAACCAGGGGCACATCACACCTACTTCAATAAAGGGATTTCTTTAAACTCGGTGATCAAAAAGATACATATTTTTATATATAAAATTGGTGAACCTTTTGCTTCGAATGAAACAGATCTTTTAAATATGTTGTCTAAAAAAATGTAAAATGTAACATTTCTGAGAAAATACTGTAATTTTATTGACATACTTCAAAAGACATCACGTAACTACGTAAGCAGTTTTAGAGGCATAAAGACAAAAAGTACTTGTACCCTGCATTTTAGTTTTGTCCAAACATGAAAGCAGTACATATTAATAGAACAAAAAATCAATTAGTTCTTGTTTACAATTCACAAGTCAGTGTCCTATGTCCTACAAAATGTAATCAGAGCTTCAAATAGTAACTAGAACAACCGAAAAAAGAAATAAGGGCTAGTTTAAGGGATAGCTCTCCTCTAGGATTTTCAAGTAGCTGTTTGTGAGCCGCACACGAGAAAGCATTATGTCTTTTATGAGCTCAGGGTCCCGCATTTGCTCCTGAGAGACCCGTCCGTGCACCTCTAGTACTTGCTAGTAACATTTGCTGCGTTTACAAAACAGACTCAACACAACCGAGCAGAAGCTGCAGGTGGCCAGCGCCCACAGGAGGCCTGGCCGCCACCCCGCGGAAGCCAAGGCTGTACACAAGGCAGCCATCCCTGAGCACCTGCGCAGAGTTCGGCAGTTGAAAGCCTTTGCCAGCAAAGACACGGAACTTCCTTTTTCCTGAAAAGGCTGCCCGATTTAGCCAAGAAAAAGGAAAGTCACCACCGTACTTTACGTGCCAATTTGACACCCACCAGTCCACGCTCCCGGGGGTGGCCAACCAGGCTGCGCACCCTGTGCCCCCACCAGAGGGCAGTGTCCGGCCTCCATCTCAGGGCCCCACCCAGACCCAGCAGTGGGTGGGGGGCAGTCACCTCTTGAGGACAAGCGGTGGTGAGCAGGTCTTATTTTACAGATGAGGAAACTGAGCCACAGTATGATCCAAACCTGTTCATGGGACAGCCTGGTGACAAGAGTTTACCTCCCTTACAAGTGGTGGCTTATTCCTGAGATATCCACAAACTGACCACCTGTGTTTGCTGACAGAGGGAAAGAATAAAGACAATGGGGGCAAGTGACCAGGGTCCTGTCCCAGCAACGTGTGCGAGTTGGCACTGCCAGACTCACCCTGAGGCTGTGTACAGCGTCCACACTTCCCAGCAACGCTCCTTTCTACTTTTTCCAATTAACAAACACAGTCAGGCTCTGGGCATTCCCACCTTTAAAGGGTAATGACATTACACTTCCTCCCAATTACCCTGTGAACCTGGGGGCCTCAGTCCCCAGAATGGGGTCATGAATATTTTGAGGGGTCATCACCTCCAGGCATGCTGAGGGTTACCTACAGGCTCCCACAGGTCCTTTTCCGTTCCCACTGAAGGGAAACCTTTGTCTCCTATACCCAGAATTGCGCAGGTTCCGAGGGTTCTTTAGAAGCAGTAGCTTACCTGCAGAAAGCCCTGGGTCTGGCTGGTATTGCTGAGGCCACCCCATTTTTACCTTTGGACTATCTTCATATGTACTAAACCTACCAAGAGGAGCGATCAGCATCTTAAGAATGCTGGCCATATTAGTATTTCTAGTAACACAGGCAGTGGTGTCAAATCCCAACTAACTCCTCGTTGAGTTTAGATTTGTAACATGGAAGCTGCAATTTCCATGTACAAGGAAATACATTTTTAGGAATGTATTGGGTTGGCCAAAAAGTTGGTTTAGTTTTTTTCTGTACAATGGCTCTAGTAGTGTTTAGTTGTCTTTGACTTCACTCAAAATAATTTTGTTAGACTGTATTATGACAGCGGTCATATCAACATGCATTTTTTTTTTTTTAATATTTTATTTATTATTTCCAGAGAGAAGGGAAGGGAAAGAGGCAGAGAGGGAGAGAAACATCAATGTATGGTTGCCTTTCACCTGCCTCCAGCCACATCAACATGCATTTTTAAAAGCTTATCCAAATTGATGGATTTTAGTGTAGCCATTTTAATATTGAAGATGGAAGAAGCAACATTTTCAGCGTATTATGCTTTCTTATTTCAAGAAAGGTAAAAATGCAACTGAAACATTAAAAAAGATTTGTGCAGTGTATGCAGAAGGTTCTGTGACTGATCAAACATGTCAAAAGTGGTTTGCAAAGTTTCTTCGTACTATTGACATTTTGGCCAAGTAATTCTTTGCTGTGGTTCTGTCTTACGTGTTAAGTGTTTAGCAGCACCCCTGACCTCTACCTACTAGAAGCCAATACCAGGGGATAGCCAGGATCTTCAAAATATCCAAAGGAATAAAGTTATTGGTGACAATGAAAAATGTGTCTTTTATTTTATGGAAAAAATAAAACCTAAATGGGCTTTTTGGACAACCCAATACCAAACATAGGTTGAAATGAAAAAAACAAACAGACTAGCTCCAGATAGCACAGTTCACTACCCAAATGCCACCAGGAGCTGTGGCTCCAGTGGAGAGAGTGGACCTGGGCAGTGAGCACTCAGCCCGGACGAGGGGCTTGTGTTAGACCACACTTTCTGCCTCTGCCCCCACCCTCCTCTCCTGGTCTCATCCGCAACCCATTTCTTTATGGGTTTTAGAGAGAGAGGGGGGAGAGAGAGAGAGAAACATCTATTTGTTATTCCACTTATTTATGCATTCATTGGTTGATTCTTGTATGCGCCCTACTGGGGGATCGAACTCACAACCCCAGCATGATCAGTACAACACTAACCAACTGAGCTACCCGGCCAGAGCCTTCAGCCCATTGTTAAATCAGTTCAGAACTTCTGACCATCGCCAATCCTGGTGCCACAAGATGACACTTAGTAAGAAAAAGGTTTGAATATGACTTCTTGTTTCCTTAACTCTGTCACAGAGTAGAACCCATTTCTGTTCACCGTCTCCTGGTCATCCTCGGGATGTGATTCGTTCTCATTCACTCTCACTTCTGTCATCCTCTGAAGTTTGGTCACTGTCCTCTGTCACTTCTGCCACTTTGCAGGACAGGTTTTTAGCATGTACAACTAAAAGAGTTAGATATTTAAAAACACATGTTAACTAATGAGCAAATCTTTTTCTTTACCATTGTCTTGGTCAATGCATAAGTCTCTTGGGTTCTACCTCTCTTTTGCAAATCATTTTATATTTTCATTATTTTGGGCATGAAATGAGCAGATGAAATTTGTCTGCTTATAAATTTTTCTCCCAGAAAAATCACCTGTAAAAAGTGTCAATAAGAAGGTATGTTTATAACGAGCTGGCACCTCCTCGCGCCAAGACCAACCACAAGAAGAAAACTCTTTCCTAAGAGCTTTCTTTACCCCCACGATCCGTTTCCACCGAAGCCACATTCCTACTTCAGCTGAGCGGCTCCACCGCCTCCCCCACAGCACTCAGGACCCACCTCAGGGACAGGTGCACCCCTCTTACCCTTGGAGAAGTGGCTCTCCTCTTCAAGTTCTTCCCAGTGATCAAAATCAAAAGCCACATTAGGATTCTGTTCAACGTAACAGTTTACATTAAGTGAGAGAAGAAAACATGGTCAGTTTGTTAAGACCAGCCACAGCCAATTTCAACTTACCCTCTGTTTGAGTAAGCTACTCCAAGATTCCTTTCTCTCTTTCGCAAGAGAGATGATAGGTTCCTCATTTTTAATCATGCATTTGCAATCATCTTTTATGATGTTGGCCTGCAGCTCCAAATCAGCCAAGTAAAATTTTTCTCCTACCCAGGCACTAGATTTGCAAAAAGAAATAAAGTCAGGTGTTTTTTTTTTTTTTAATGTTACAAATTATTTCTATTTTACAAGATTAATATAAACCTACCTGAAAATGACTCTATCTCTAAAATATTTACATTTGTAATCTTTTACATTCCGTATTCTTATCTTCAGTATCACCACATCCTCTTTCTGGAACCACTTGATCTGGGGGTGGAAGCTAGAGGAGAAGAAAGAGGCTCAGCCACTTGCTGCCCCTCACTCACCGGGAGGGAGGGAGGCGGGCTCTCCGGCGGCCTTACCTTTTCAGAGGCTCCGCAGCTTTGTTAATTGAAGCATCTCCAGTGTTTTCAGGTGAAGTTTCTGTATAAAAAGTCAAATTTTCCTATAGGTTATTTTACATGAAGCTCCATAATGTACATGCATATATGTACTTTTTTGCACTTTATGCAACTTTTAGTTGAGGGAGTACTGTCTAAGAATATAAATTTCATAGTAACCAAAGTCTACAGCTACAAACAACTAGAAGAAGTTAAAATGCACATCACTTAGTAAAACTAAGAAAAACAGGCTTTGGCAACTTTTACAATTAAACAGCTGGGACTGGGACACTAAGGCTACTCCTTTCTGAGACACGTTGCTCCCAGTGGCTGCAGGACCCACCATGCAGGCTCCTCTGCTATCCCAAGGACAGACGACCTCCAGGGCAGGCGGCGGGGCACTCCAGGAGCAATACCAACATAGCATTTTCTAAAACAATGCAACTAAGCTGCTCAGCCTGAAATACTTGAAGCTCCCATCCAAAGATGTGAGCAAGAATGTTCACAGCAGCGTGAATAACAATAAGCAAAAGCCGAAAACCTCATCTTGCAATAGGTGAACTGGGAAACTATGGTGTAGTCCTATCAAAATAAGCTCAGTAATAAAAGGTACCACTGCTACACAATAACCTAGATGAATTTCACAGTCATAATGCTGAGTAGAAAAGCCACAAGAGTGTATCCTATGTATTTCCAATTCAACAAAGCTGATGGCAGAAGTCAGAACAGGTTGCCGGGGAGGCTTACAGGCAGGGAAGGTGCCTGTGGGAGACTATGGGGTCCTGGAAATAATCAGGTCAGTAGCTTGACTTGATTAATGGACATATTCATATGTAAAAAAATCTCATAAGCCTTGGCTGGTAGCACAATGGATAAGGCGCTGGACTGTGAACCCAAAGGTCACTGGCTCGATTCCCAATCAGGGCATATAACCAGGTTGCAAGCCAGGTCTCCAGCCAGGTCTGTGGCTGGAGGCAGGTGAAAGGCAACCATACATTGATGTTTCTCTCCCTCCCTGCCTCTCTCCTTTCCCCTAAAAATAATAAAAATAAAATCTTTAAAAAAAAAGAAATCTCTGTTCAGTTAAAGAAAACACCAACAAAATTCAAAGGGAACCAACTGTATGGGAAAACATAATTGCCAATGATACCTCCAAAATATATAAAGAACTAATGCAACTCAACACCAGGGAGACAGACAGCCCAATTAAAAAATGGGCAAAGGACCTGAACAGACAACTCACTGAGGAAGATATACAAAGGGCCCAGAAGCATATGAAAGAATGCTCAACATCACTAGTCATCAGAGAGATGCAAATTAAAACCACAATAAGATACCACCTCACACCTGTCAGAATGGCAATCATCAGCAAATCAACAAACAACAAGTGTTGGCGAGGATGCGGGGCAAAGGGAACCCTGGTGCACTGTTGGTGGGAAAGTAGGCTTGTGCAGCCACTGTGGAAAACAGTATGGTGTTTCCTTAAAAAACTAAAAATGGAACTGCCTTTAGATCCAGCAATTCCACTACTTGGACTATACCCAAAGAATCCTGAAACACCAATTCATAAGAACCTATGTACACCTATGTTCATAGCGGCACTATTTACAATAGCCAAATGCTGGAAACAGCCTAAGCGCCCATCAGTGGATGATTGGATCAAAAAACGTTGGTACATTTACACAATGGAATTCTATATAGCAGAAAGAAAGAAGGAACTCCTATCCCTTGCAACAACATGTATGGAACTGAAGAGTATTATGCTTAGTGAAATAAGCCAGTCAATGAAGGACAAATACCATATGATCTCACCCATTACAGCACAATAATGAACAAAACTAACAACAAGCAAAACAGAACAAAATATATGAATATAGTGAATAGGCCTTCAGTGGTCAGGGGTAAAGGGGTTGGGGGGAGGGGAAGAGGCAAGAAAGGGGAGCAGCTTAGACAAGAACCTAGCATAAAGGAACCGTGGACATGAACAACAGGTGTGATTGACTTTGGGGGGAATGGGTGGATGGGGAGGGGGACAGAGGGGAGCAAAGTGGGGATGGATGTAATATAACAACAATAAAAAAAAAAGAAATTTCATGAGCTGTGCACTTAAAAGACCTGTACACTTTACTACATGAACATTATACCTAAAATAATAAAAATGGGAAAAGGTACCTAAAGATAAAAAACAGAGCAAACAAGAGACAACCAGTTGATGTTTCTCTCCCTCTCTTCTTCCCATGCCCTCTAAAATTAAATAAATTTTTTTTCAAAAGGGAGAAAAAAAAAAAAATGAGCAAACAATTACCAAAGTAGGAGTTGGGCAATACCAGGTTAGGTCACCTTCTCTATAACTCATCTATAAGAGGAAAGCCTACTCATGGGAGAATTCCTAAGAATGGATGATGCTGTTATCCATCTTTTAAGTAACCAACCATGCTTTGGGTTTTCTGTGTCTGTCATGGAGTTGGCACGTCCTTCTGAGCCCCGATCCTCTTGCTGGGTGCTGGGCAGAAGAGCGGCTTCTGCGGACAGAGGCACCCTGCAGAGAAGAGGGGAGGTTACCTCCGGGGAGACTCGGGCCAGAGGAGGATGGCAGGCAACAAACGGCCATCACACGCTCCCTGCACACATCAACCCTGCAGACTCAGGGTGGTTTACAGAGGGCCAGCTGGTCACCCTGCACCCCTGCCTCTAGCACAGGCAGAGGATTGATGAGTATTATCAGTCATGTGCATTAACTCACTCATGTAAGTTCCTTTTCAAATCATTTAACTTTGAGAATAACATACACTGACACTCCTTCAAAGAGGATAAAAGGGCAGAAAGTAAAAGCCATCTCTTTCCTCTTTCCCTGGTCCCTCAGCTCCTCTTCCAAGAGACCCCCTCTTACCGGTGTGGGTCTGCTTTTAGAAAGTCTTGGGCCCTGGCTGGTAGCACAGTGTTTAAGGCGCCGGCCTGCGAACCCAAAGGTCACAGGTTCGATTCCCCAGCCAGGGCACATAACCAGGTTGCAAACCAGGTCTCCAGTCAGGTCTGTGGCTGGAGTCAGGTGAAAGGCAACCATACATTGATGTCTCTCTCCCTCTCTGCCTCTCTCCCTTCCCCTCTTTCTAAAAATAATGAAATAAAATCTTTGAAAAAAAAAAAAGAAAGAAAGAAAGTCTTGGCCTCAAAAAGCAAGCACTGTCACCTGTAACTTTCTAACGCACATACATGCACATTTAAACACATGAACACCTACTAAATTCCGTTTTCTGCCCCTTATTTTATTGTTCTTGATAACCAGAGATTTACTCCCTAGAGGACTACCTTTCTCCAAAATGTTAAAATTATGCTTCTCTTTTGGCTTTTTGAGCAGGTAATGGCACTCATGTGGTTTAATAAATTAAAAGTTCACTATAAACTGAAATAACTCCTTCTCACCCTCTGCCCAGCCACACCCAATCCGTCCTCATGGGTCACAATGTAACTCAGCTTCCATGCACCCTGAGAGGTCAAGCCCAGGGAAGCACAGTGCCTATGACGCGCGCTCCAAGCCCCAAGGGGCCACCCACGCAAACTCAGGGCCCTCCGCGTGCACACGTGCAGAAACAGCACTTCCGAAAGGGAGATAAAAATCTACTTACGGGGCTTGGCTTGGGCTTTCTTCGGCAGCTGGCATTTTAGCTTCTTCGTATAGTCTTTTCAGCTGTTCTGTATGTTCTGAATTATCAATGCCCATCCCCATTGACAAAATTTCGGCTCGAACGTTGTAATCAATGACAGAAGTTTTCAAATTTAAAAGTTTTGTAATGTGCACCTTGAATCAAAGAAAAAAGTACATTTGCAAGAATCAAACTGAACTTCAAATGAAACACAAGCGCCCTCACATGGCCCCTTGATCCGGCTCGGTCACGTTTGGTGCACTTGGGCACCTGCCACAGTGTGCCTGGGCCACCACCCTCGTCTGGATCGGTTCATAACCATGATCGTCCCATCAGAATCTTCCAGAGCCCCGGCCCACACTGCAGAAGTAAGACCAGGTCTGGGTTGGGGCCATGATCCAATCCTGGAATTAAACCCCAGACAAGACCAATCTGGAATGCTGTAACCACACACAAGAGTCTAAGATTTGTCTGATGTTTGCCCACTACTCTTGCCTCTCTTAACAAAGAAGACTTACATGCTCAGAGTCTTTGGGTGCCCAGAAGTCTCCCCACCAAAGTCCTAAACCCTGTGTTCCAGACAGTTTCCTCCACTTGTCTTTCCTGCAACTGAAACATCCTCACCCTTCTCTATTTACGCAAAAGTATATGAAAATTTGTAAGCCTCACTCCTCTTGATGGGAGATGCATGCCCAGGACTGGGCATCCCTTCCCTGGCATGGGGTGGGCCAGGCTGGCACTGTCCTGAAAGAACCCTGGGAAAGTGTTTTCATCTGGGAAGAGCTTTTCTGTACTCACACTGGAGACTGAGCTGGTCTGGGTGGAAAGGGCACCAGGCACGGGTCTGCCTCCCTCCAGCTGCATGGACACTGCTACACTGCAGCTGCAGACGCGTATTTGCTAGGGGGCTGGTTTCTTTTCTTTTCGCCTAATTTTCCTTGGTTATAGTTTTAAAAATAGCTGCTTAATCAAGTTTCCATTTTCTCCAATAAAGAAGAACCACAATATTGACTATAACAGCATCAACTAGTAACCTCTGGCTTCTCTTCTAAAAATCATTTCTCCTGTTACTCTTAAATCTCTTATGTATCCCAAGCCCCTTTTAAAGTTTTAAGACATTTCCAATAGTACAAAAATAATTTCTAGCAGAACTTTTTATGAACTGAAGTCCTCTAAATCTTACCAATCATCGTAACTGAAAAGTAAAGTTCTCGGGTCAAGGCAAAGCGGAGATGGTGCCAGCATTAAGGGGGTGCACTGAGACCCCTTATTTGCATGTCCCTCTCTCACAGCCCACCCTCCCCAACTTTATCTCCCCAGGATAGCAGTCTCTGTTCACAAATGGAACCCAAAGGCCCGTAAAGGTCCTGCCTAGCACACAGTAGGTCCTCAATCAATTTTTGGTAGCTGAATGAAAACCTGTGAATATAATAAAACCTATTTTTTTTATCCTTACCTGAGGACATTTTTTTTTCATTGCATTAGAGAGAGAGAAAGGAAGAGCGAGAATCATCAATGCGAGAAAGAAGCAGTGACTGTCTCTCGTACGTACCCCAACCAGGGATCATATGCATCCACAACACAAGATTGCACATGCCAAGACCAGGATCGAACCTGCAACCTACGTATATGCCCCAGAAGAGAACTGAACCCACAACCTTTTGGTTCCAGGACAACACTCCAATTGAGCCACACCAGTCAGAGCTAATAAAAGCTATTTCTGAAGGTCCAGGGACTGGAACTCTCAACATTACCAATCATATACTGAGACGTGATGCTCATTTACAATTAGACAGACAGACGGACGGCTATGCTGCTGCAGGGCCGTCCCTGAGCACAGGCTTCCCCACCCATGTGGACAAAGAACTGTGATACCAGTTTGACGGTGCACAGCCAACCCCTGAGAAAGTGGACGAGAACAGCACTGTAATGGTTAGAGACTGTCGCACGCAGTAGGGATGGTTCCATGGAGCGTCTGTCTTGGTTGTGTGTGTGTATATGTGTGAGAGTGTGTGAGTGGAAGTACACACACATGCCTGTTAGCACTGGGCTACAATGTAAAAGATTCTCTTAAACAAAAAAAAAATCAAATTTATGACCCAAATAACATGAAAAAAAAAACTTCCCCCTGATTCAAAGCCCCAAAATAAACCTCCATTTATATGAGGCAAAAGTCATTCAAGCAACAGGTTAGAATAATTTGGATTATTTTAGAAGCCCAAACACAAATTTCTTTTTAAGAAAATTACATACTTACCATTGGATCAATCCAAACTGTATTTCCTAAAGCCAGGATCACTTTTGCATCATGCAACTTTCCAATAATTTTATGATGAATGTACCTGGTAACCTGAAAAAACACATAGAAGTAATTGATCTGAACCTTTAAGAAAATACCTTATTCAATACGTGTTACATAGTTTGCAAAAAACTCTCCCACACATTTCATTAGAACCTCATGCCACCCCTCCAGGTAGACTCATCGACAAGGGCAACTAACAGCGGAGAATAATAAGGACGGATGCGAACGTGGAGTTCCTGTTCAGGAACAGGTCCGTGCCTCCGGACTCCTAATACTGTGTGCTTCCCCGTGCACACGTGTGCCCACCTCCTCCTTACATTCACTGTCGGCCTGTCTTGAAGCCATGGATGTTTATGTCCCTGGAAGCTCGGTGAGAGTGAAATGCGAGTGCTGCACCGGGGGGAAGGCACCGCACGGAGCTGCTCTGCCCCCGGGACCTGAACTGAGGGGCCCTGAAACTATTTCCTGTCCCCGTCCTGGGCATGGTGCTTTTTGCTCCTAGTAGGGCCGCAGTAGGTGAGACCTGCCTGAGCACTTTCAGGCACACCTATTTTTTTTCATATGTCATGGTAAATATTTATTTATGTTCCATTTTCAAATTGAGAGCAGTTCAGCAATTTATATACAGTACTTCCCTAGTGAACATTATATCACCTGAAAAAGTAAGCATTGAAGTAAAATGTTTAAAATACATTTTTTATTAACTGTAAAATTATGAACTATCACTTTAAAATAGATAATATCACTAATAAAAAGTTACACTTACTACTTATGTTTGATTTTCCTCATTATATTTTTTCATTGTTTTCATAAATTACATATTCTATGTACTCATATTTTTCATATACAAGACTACATTTTCATATAGATAATGTAAGTACTTTAACAATGTTTTTATTAAGTGATTTTTATGTTTTTCCACTTCTTTTGAAGTTTATTGGGTTTCTCAGATTACTTTCATTTTTTAAAAATTAATTTATTGTGCCCTGGCTGGTGCAGCTCAGTGGCTTGAGTGCTGGCCTGTGAACCAAAGGGTCGCTGGTTCGATTCCCAGTCAAGGCACATGCCTGGGTTGTGGGCCAGGTCCCCAGTGATGTTTGAGAGACAACCACACACTGATGTTTCTCTCCTTCTCTCTCCCTCCCTTCCCCTCTCTTTGAAAATAAATAAAATCTTTTTAAATAAATAAAATAAAATAATTTATTATTGCTTTATTACAGTTGCCCTATTCCCCACCCCCCACCCCCAAGGGAGCTGCATAGATTGTGCTTTCACTGCTTTTCACTGCTCAGGAACATGAACCATTTTACTCAGACTCAGTACTTTAAATTCAAATAAACTGCCATCCTGTGTATATTCTGGGTTAAATACAGCCTAAAAGTAAACTAAAAAAAGCCAAATTAACTCACCTTTGGGTTCCATTCGATCTCATTGTCTGCGGGCTTCACCCTGCACACGATGAACTCCACCGCCTGGGGGGGCAGGGCGTGGAAGGGGCCCGGCAGCCGCAGCAGCTGAGCGCTGGTGACCAGCCCCGTTCTGCCTTCATCCACGAACCTCACGAGGATCTCATCCTGGGCATGAGGGTCTTCTTTGTGGCTCGTCTCCAGCACTTGAACTCTGGAAAACAGCAGCAGCATCTGTGGAACACAGATTCTAAAATGGAAATAATCTTTGCCTCAACTTACCCATTCAACACTAAAAATATAGGAAGGACAGTTCTCCATACTAGAAATAAAAGAACTAGAGCTGTGAAGAGCACTTATCAATGAACGTTTGTTTAAAGTACATCTAAGTAGAAATAGGGTAAATGCCTTGATTTGACAACACATTAAAAATGAACACAGCAGATGAAAATGTTCAAGGTCTTCAATCAGGGCGACCGCTGAGTGGAGTCAGGGTGGCACTGAGCAGTGGGGGTGCCAGCAGGCATTCAAGGCGGGCTGAGCTGCCCTTAGATAAACCACACAGCCTCGCCATGGCTCTGGGGGCCTATGGAAAATGGGAAAAATGCGATGTCATCTGTGAAAACAAACGAGCTAAAGATGTATGAGCACACACCACACGGTGCCCGCTCTGTCACTGCTGGGCCATCAATGCTCCACTGCCATCCATGCTCTGTGCTCAGGAGCCTGGGGTCAGCCGAGCCCTAGGGACAGATCTGGCCAGGGTCTGGGGGCCCTGACTCTGCCACCACCCTACTGGGCAACAGGCCTAGCACCTGCACATGGGCCCCACAGACAGAGGTGACAATGGGAGTTCAGCAGCAGTTAAAGTTAACTCTTAAATGCTTCACAACTTTTCAAGATGAAATAACAGACATTTTACCTGTAAAAACCTGTGTTTTCTGCTAATCCATATAATCCAAATTTCTCCACCTTTTCAACGGTTGTTTTATTATTAGAATCCTCAAAATACTCTTTCATTTCAGCATTAAGAGTTGTGTAAAGGTCCACATGGTTATCAACTATACGACCAAAGTAATTCGTTGCATTCAAAATGTAAAAAGGTATTATCTGAAACATATTAAACATATCCAGAAAACAACATCAAGCTAAACCCAAGACCTGTCTGTAAAAATCAGCACCTGATCTAAGAGCCCAAAGCACATGAACAGGAGTTTAAAAATAAACTAAGAAACTGGCCAAAAAACAATTGAAACTGAATCAAAAAAATTACCATACCCGCAAATAATGGGAGATAATGATATGGTATAGACAAACAATGTAAGTCAGAATTAGAGAACTTACAAATGAGGGGACAGAATTCAGGAAAGGATTAGAAATTAAAGAATCATTTCAGCAATGAAAAGTGTACTGGGTTGAATGATGGCCCTCCCGAAAGTCCACATGCAAACTCCAGAGAACCTGTGATGTGACCTTTGGACTATTTGGAAAAAGGTGTTTGCTGATGTAATGTAATTCAAGTATCTCCAGATGAGGAGATGATTCTGAATTATCTGGGTGGGCCTTACACCCAGTGGGAAGTGTCCCTTTTAAGAAACAGAAGGGGAGAAGTTGACACGAAGCTGGAGACAGACATTAGAGTGATGTGGCCACAGGCTACCATGCAGGGCCAACAGGAGCTGGGAAGACAAGGAAGAAACTCCCCTCCCTCTGGTCTCTGGATGCAACCCAACCCACAGGCCCTGCAGCTCAAATTCGACTTCCAGAACTGTGAGAGAACCCATTGCTCTCTGAGTCACCCAACTTGTAATATTTGTTAGAGCAGGCACAGAAAGCAAGGACAACACACAGATATGCCTTAAGGGAAAGGGAAGGTGAAAACAAACTCAAAAAAGAAGGAAGAAAGTAATAAAAAGAAGTGACAAACTCTTAAGTCAGCAATTCCATTTGCTTCTCAGAATTTTCCTCAACAGAACAATCATGGATGTTCTGAAAAGATTCATGTAGTCGCTGCATTATTTTTAATAATTTCTCACCCCTGCCACAAAAACAACTTTCTTTCTGAAAATATATGAAAAAAAATCCCCTACCCCTGGCTGGTAGCACAGTGGATAAGGTGCCGGCTTGCGAACCCAAAGGTTGCAGGTTCGATTCCCCAGCCAGGGCACATAACCAGGTTGCAAACCAGGTCTCCAGCCAGGCCCATGCTGGAGGTAGGTGAAAGGCAACCATACATTGATGTCTCTCTCCCTCTCTGCCTCTCTCTCTTCCCCTCTTTCTAAAAGTAATGAAATAAAATCTTTAAAAATAAAATAAAATAAACTTAAAAAAAAGAAAAAGAAAAAAATCCCCAAAGTGAAGAGGCTCAGCCACCTTCCCAACTTGATCTTGGTTTTCTAAATAAACTAGGGGCCTTGTAAGGTATTGTGCCTATTATTGGATAAGTGGCAATACATTAATACTGATTACTGGAAGTCATAATTACATATTCTACTAAGATTCTGCTTTAAAAAATATGTTCATTAAAATAACCATTAATCATTAAACAAAAAGTCTTTAACTTACTTTAATGTAGCCAAACACTGGTATAGCCTGGTTGGATAATTTCCTTGGCATGTCTATTTCTGGATTAATATGGTGTCGATCAGGACAGATACTTTTGTCTCTGAAAAAAAGTAACTGAATTTTAAAACCAGGAAAAAATCTACAAGGTCTGTCTCAAAAGTATCAGCCACACCAACTGTTTTAATTATATGCACTGGCTTGATACTTTCAAGACAGACCTTGTATAATTGAAATCAGAGAACTTTTACTTAAAACACTTTAAAAGTTAAGTAATCACATTAAATACTTCAGGTGAAACTAACAATACATAAATAAGTAGAAAAGGATCCTAAAATTTAATGCTGGATTAAGGAGAGTTACTTCATTATTTCTTTAGACATTCTAAAAGCTGCACAAAAATGAACCAAATGGACTTCCAGAATAGATTGAATCAGAAACACATTACCATAACCCACAACAAACCAGAAGCCACTTCTTCACCCAAACTTAGAAATACTTGCAGCTTCAGTTTCAATACTTTCTATTTAAAGGCATAATGGAAGTACTGATAATGTGTTTAACGTAACAAATTTAAAAAGTAAATGTCAACAGTTACCTTACAACTAAACTCAGTTTAATAGACACATATCAGATATCTACTATCTAGTCCCGGCCATCCATTTATCAAATGATGGCAACAAGACTGGGTCAGAAAGAGGGCCCCTATGACCGTTAGGATACCCATGTTCTCCTAATTGATTTACAGAATCAATGCAGTTGCTATCAGAGTTCCAGTAGGGTTTTTGAACAATGTGACGAACCTGTTCTAAAATGTATATGGAGATGCAACAGCCTTCAAATAGCCAAAACCACCTGGAAGAACAATGTTAGAGGACTCACATACTACCAGGTTCCATGACTCACAGTATATGCTGCAGTATTTGAGGTAAAAGTAGAGTGGTGTAAGGATGGACAATTAGCCCAATGTAACAGAAAGAGTCCATAGATGGGGCACATACACTATCATCTGGTTCATAATAAAGGCACCAACTCAGGCAGAACACGATGATGATGTAAAGAAATGACACTGGAGCAAGTAATGATCCATTTGGAAAAAAGGAAACAATGTCCCATGTCTCACACTATACACAAAAGTCAATTCAGTATGGATTATACACCTAAATGTGAAAGTTAAAACTATAAAGAAAATATAGAAGACTATCTTCATGACCTGGAGGCAGACAAATATTTCTTATAAAAAGATATAAAAAGCAGTAGTTACAAAATATGTCATCAAAATTTAGAATGTCTCTTCATCAAAAGACTATTAAAAGAGTGAGAAAGCAAGCCACAGACTGGGAGAAGATATTCTCAATGCATATGAGTATATCTGACAAAGCACTTATATACAGGATAAATATATTAACCCTACAAATAAATAAGAAGAAAGATAAAACATCCCATTTTAAAAAATGGCAGAACCTGAACAAGCAAGCATATCACAAAAAGAGGATGGTCCAAAGTCCTACAAGTATAAGAAAAGACGTCCAACATCATTAATTATTAAGGAAACACAAATGAGATTCACAATAATTTACCACTCCATCCCTGAATACTAGTGTTGGTGAGGATGTGAAGCAACTCAAACTCTTACATATCACTGATCAAACCACAAACCACTCTGGAAAAGTTAAACATATGCTTATCCCACGACCCAGCAGTTTCACTCCGAAGTATGTACCCAAGAGAAATGGGTTCATGTTTCCACACAAACATAGGTATAAGAATGTTCACTGCAGCTTCCTGCAAAAGAGCCAAAACTGAACACAATTCACAGGCCCATTAGGAGAAGAATGGATCTACACATTGTAATATATTCATATATTCTTCAGAGCTGGGTGCATGTTTACATGGGTGCACATGTATGTAACAATTCATCAAGCTGTAAACAGACCATCTGTACACTTTACTGCTACCTTGATAATAAAACAAGATGACTGGCTTACTTGCAAAATCCAAAAGCCTTAAGGTATGGACAAAGAGGCCTTCTGGCTTTTTTGTCTTCCTTGGCTTCGAGAACCCCTGCAGTAAACTGATACAGTTCCAATGGAATCTTGGCATCTGTTCTTTCCAAGTAGCGCAAAACACCAGCTGCATGGCCCGCACTCCTCTCTGTCAGCAGCAAGACAGACTTGGTTTTGCTTCCCTGTGTCACAGGAGAACCCTTAATATCAGGGGTGAACAAAAAAGGTGGGTCATCCATACCAGGCTCAATGACCGAACGTGTGCACTCTGAATTTTTTAGTACACAATGGAATATTTAAAGATAATAAAAGTGAATCAAACCTGCTCCGTTAAACTCTGAAAATGATCAGACATACAATACAGGCGTCCACCAAAAACTTTGGGCGAGGACGGGAAGCTGAAGTGAATCACACACGTGGCATCAGTGATGGCCAGGAGGGGTATGCAGTCATCAGTCAGGGCTGGAGGGAAGGATCCAACAGCCTCAGGTGGGGCCCGTGTTTTAGGGCACTTACTCTACTTAGCAACTTCAGTAATCACACTTCATACATTTCTTTATTGCATTTTACTTTTTTAGGTGCAAAGAAACCTCTTTCCCATTTTTTTCAAAAACTATCACAGCTCAGTGATTAAATTCCAGGGAAAAGTGGCCTTCTTTTAACTCAAAAAAAAAAAAAGCTTCATTTTTATTACAAATCTACAGTGCCCGTATCTATTTTATACTTCATACATTGTGACATTTAAATTTCTAATATTAACTTTAACAACCACGTGTGACGTGTTTCATAACCGTATATGTGTACATCCGAATGAGCCAGTAGCCCCCTAGCGGGAGCTCCAGTCAATCCAAACTCCATGGTCCTGCCTAACAACCTGGGAGCCCCCGGGGACACCTAAATCCACTTCAACATTAAAACCTTAATAGAGGTTAATTTTTCACTGTGAAATTACCATCACCAATAAAGTCTCAGTAAACCTGGGAAATGATGAGATATCTGGGGATGAGACATATCAATGAACTGAAGACATGATTCCTAATTGCTCAGCCTTCTCTAGATATAAGTAGAAATGAAAACACTTACCTAATACAATGTGAGAGCCAGGACTTAACTTCTTCTTCCATTGCTCTAATACATTTTTTAAATCAAAAACCATTTCTTTATGCATTTTCAAGCAAAATATTGAGCAGCTTTCTACTACCTAAAGATGAAACCAAGAGGCCAGGTCACAGTCAAGACCATAAACTTGAAGTTCACTGTTCTGTCAATAACCATCAAGATAAACCATTTTAAATTATCTGGAAGGGTATTATCTCATTGGTCAAATAAGTCTTATGAGATGCTTGTTCATTTAAATGACTATATTTCCAAACTTGCTCAAGTGAAACACATATTATTTTGCTAAAACTATTTTCCTTTCCACATAATGCACACATGCATATACATGTACGTATATGTATATATGTATGTATTATATACAGATATTTGCATGTACAGTAGACTCTTGAACAACCATGGGTCATGGGTGCTGACCCTCTAGGCAGTCAAAAGCCCACTTAAAACTCAATTCCCCAAAAACATAGCAGCCTACTGTTGACCAGAAGACTTATTGATAACAGTCAATTAACACATATTTTTGTATGTTATATGTATTACATACTGTATCCTAGCAATAAAGCTAGAGAAAAATGGTAAGAAAGCCATAAGGCAGAGAAAATACATTTACAGTACTGAATGCAGTCACTGAAAAAAATCCATAAATGGAGGGTTAATTGTGCATGTATACATCACCTGCTAGTTCATTATTGCTGAAATGTGGATGCACTACTCATTTTGTTATTTTATTGTGTTCTTAGCTTCATTTCTACAGCTTATCATTAATTTATATGCGGTTAGATTAAATAAACCTCTATAGTCAACTGATTTGGCTTTTCTGTCTACATGATGATATATTTACTGTTAATCTATATTTTCTTAAATAAAGGGTACAGAATATATTGGCATTTCTTCATGAATTGGATCCTTTCGATGCTCTTCCAAGACAAAATACAAAGCCCAGCTCCCCCTGGGGAAGGTTCCTTCAGGCTGGTCCACCTACTTGGCTCCTCTCCTCCGTGTCAGGCCTCTTGCTATTCTTTTTCACAGCTCCCACTGCTTGTCACGGAACCCATTCCAACTGATGTTGAACTTCTAAAATGTTATCCCCCCATCAAATATTTAACTACCTGAAGAAAGAAATTCATAGCTTAAACAACAACAACATTTTAGGTGCAAAGGGCTCGCTCACCTTACACACTATTTCAGTTTCAGCTACAGAGCAGGTGAAGATCAAGGTCTTTTGTGCCTGGCTTGGAATGACATCAAGAGTTTGGAGTAAAGTAGCAGTTTTCTCACTTTCTAGGCAAAGGTGTACAACCTAGGAATGAAATACGGAAGCAATGTGATCCTTAAAATGCGCAAGGTGCTCCAGTTTCACTTTTCATCAGTGACAATTTTAATAAAAATGAACGTACAGAATACCAATATAAATTTAAAGTCGCAATTACAGGTTTGTGTATGAAATGACAGCTATAACCTTTCAACATTAATATGAATCCATGAAGCAAAAGTTACTTGCTGGTGCTGACCAGCCCCGCCACAGCGCGGGGCCCCGTACCTGCTGGACGTTGCCACAGACAGCGGCCTCCGCCAAGGCCGTGACCACGACATGGGGGTCGTTCATGAACTCCCGGAGCAGCCGCCCCAGGTGTTGGCTCCAGTGAACACCGACTGCAACAAGCTGATGGGGAGCGGAGTCCCTTTCTTCAACATCAGTATTTTTTTTAAAGTTATCTAGTATAGCAAACACCTAAAAAATCAGCATAATTAATTTCATTTGATTTCCAAAGAGAATAATAGTTTGAAAGAATATGAAAAGGGTTGTATATTTTCTGTTCTCAAAGTGGGGAAGGCCTTTACAAACATAAAGGTAAAGGAAAAACCAAGAAAGGGGTAAATGTTATGTGTAAACAAAACAAACAATTGAGTCATATGTTAACAAAGGATGAACATCTGTCTATAAAAACTTTGATGAACTAATTAGAAAAAGATAACCCCGCCAAAAGAAACTAAGCAAATAAACAAGCAGCTCATAGAAGAATGGGTACAAATGGCCAATATGTGATCAAGGAAATACAGATTAGATCAGGTGCCATGTTTAATATTTAAGCAAGAAAAAAAGTTGGACTAAGGTCTCCTTCCGGCGGGTGCGGGGAGTGGGGCACCGGCTGCCTAAGGGAGTGGAAGAGGGTCTATGCTCAGAGGCAACTGTCCAAAGCAGTATTCCGGATAGTGGTTTTGCAGTAAGAAGTGAGATTGTAGGGCTTTTCTGGCTCCTGATCTGGCTCTCCCAGGCCTTCGGATCTTCTTCCCTGAGGACACCTCAGGAAATGCAGCGCAGCCGCCTGCATTTTCCAACGGACGGTTGGACAGGTTTTGGACAGGAAGAAACTCCGGGTGCAGTCTAGGGTCGGGCTGGCCTGGCAGAGCGTGGCTGGTTTACTCTTGGGGTGTTCTAGATGGAACAGGCTGTGAGGCAGAAGCCTGCCATTCTTACAAAATTGTGTAGCTTTTCTGTATTATGTTGTTTTAGTTTGTAAATTAACCCTATGAAATGAACTAAAAACTAACAGGGGGATGATAGAACTTAGGGGTTAGAGGTTAGCCTTAACTGAAGGCTTAAGTGACTAATTCTTGCGGAAAGCGGTTATTCTAAAATGGTGATGCTTTTGAATAGACTCCTTTCCTTTAATCACACACACACACACACACACACACACACACACACACAAGTAAGGTCATGGAGGCGTTCAGAAACCCTGCCCAGGCTCACAGTCAGTAAGTAACAACCTTGGGCCATCACTGCTCCCAAATGAATGCTGTTGGTCATCATGTTACATCGCTTCCAATGAATGCCTGATAAAAATTCAGTCGTTGATCCATGAATCCTCCTCCTAGGAACTTACCCTAAGGAAAATGTGCTAAAAAGATGTATGTTCTACAGACACATACATACATGATGCTAAATGTCTAAAAATAAGGCAATTATAAAATAAATTGTTCTGTCCATAGGATTCATTCCCACGTGGCCAGTAACAATCGTGCTATTGAGCAGTAACAATGCTACTTACTGAAGAATATACATTGTAAATTCATACATAAAAGTACTGACATGGTTCATTCCAATGCCTACTGACAGAGGAACTACAAAAAACACTCCAATACCGTATAACAGTGATTACCTCTGAGTGGAAGATTATGGATGTTGGGTTTTTTCAAGTGCTCGCCTCTATTTTTCACATTTTCAATATAAAAAAATTACTTTCAAAATCAGAAAAAACATTAAAATTTAGAAAACCTCCATAGGAAAGAATTTTTGCTTTTCAAAGAGAACTTTAACACTGGGGAAAATAAACATTCTGTCTTCTTAATTATAGAAGTTAAAGGGAAAAATTTTTGTAGATTAACCAGCTTCTACCCCCATAGACATTTCCTTGAATACTAAAAACCGGAAGACATTAATTATATATGTTTGATTAGTAATGACATCTAAGTGGATGATGCCACACTTACTTGTTCATTAGCTTCAGAGAATAATACATCCACCTCATCCAAAATGAGGTGACAGAGTCTAAGAAATAACAAGCTTTGATATTTGAGAAGTCTCAGGAGGCTATGTGGTGTTGTAACAATTACATCACCTATATTTTAAAAGAAAAAATTAACATTTTAGACTTCCCACAGGTTTTTCTAACATTTCCTTTCCTAAGATTCCAGATACTTTCTAGAAATGCCTTCTGGTAAAACATAAAATGCCCAGCTGACGTGGCTGCAGTGTCGTCCTGTAGCCAAAAGTTTGTGGCTTTGATTTCCCGTCAGGGCACATGCCTAGGTTGTGGGTTCAATCCCCCGTTGGGGTGTGCACAAGAAGTAGCCAATTGATGCTTCTCTCTCACACTGGTGTTTCTCTCCCCTCAACCTTCCTCTCTTATGTCCTCAAGTGAGGAAAATAAAAGGTTTTTTTTTTTTCAATCAGGCAGGTGAGGCAAGAAGTTTACCTGCCCAGCTAACAACCCCTCTCATTTATCTGATTAAATACCTGGGCTCCCACCAAGTTTTGCACCCCTGAAAGACAGGGAGGGTTTTAGTGTGAAATGAATGGAATCACGCAGTTTTCTCTTTCTCACAGAAGTAAGCCAAGATCAAATCTTCATCATCTATCCCCATCGGTAACTGACGGGGTCGGTCTGAACTAGCGACTGTCAGCTGCACCTACGCAGGCTGTGACATCAGCAGCTCCCAGGCTCCCTGGGCAGGGTTCCACTGTATTCTGTAGGGAAAACCAAACAGCATGGAAGGATGCTTACACCCCCTTGGAAGTTTCATATTTTTGGCTTCATCTTTGTGGACTCCAATTGTTAACACCATAGGATGAAGAGGCCTGGTGGACACACTATAGTCTCCCAATAATTCAAAAATAAATTGGGCCTTTTTCCACCCGGGACACACGATGACTGCCAGAGGCTGCGAAGACAGACAAATCCACATAATTTTGGACAAAAGTTAGGAATCGATCACAGTATCTGTGAAGCATGCAGAACATCTCCTTGTACAGAGTAAGCACTACATGAATTTTTATCATCATCATTACGATCACAAATAGGTCAGAAAAGATAGAATTGTATTAAAGTGGATTTAGACATAATTGACTCAGATCTTCCTAGGACTTAAAGCACCTGACAAGTGTTAATTCATTGAACACTCTCCTACGGGACAGGACCTCTCACCACCTCATGTCCTGCGGCGGTGGTGGAGGCACAGAAAGCTGCAGTCCCTTGCCCAAGGCTGCACAGCTAAGTCGTGGTAGCCCCAGGATCTGACGCCCAGCAGCCTGGCTCCGGAGCTCCTGCTCCTCCTAAACACAAGGGTGAACTAACTGCTTCCTGAAAAGGGCCTTTAAAGGCTAAACCTCTCTTCCACAGGAGACAGTTTGCTGCCCTGCACTATCCTACAGGTATCTCCTCAAGGTGCACGGCCTGCCCAACACCTTACTGGACACCTGCCCTCAGTTATGAGCCTACTTTCCAGCTGAGTGCCAGCTTCCAAATGTCAGGCCTAAAAGCGGGCTGACCACGGAGATGCAGAGAAAGTACAATGGACACAAGAGACAAGACCTGGGCATCCCCTCCGGGCCCAGCCAGGGCTCTATTACCACACAAGCTGTATCTCACCCACACTGGTCAGAGGCGAACTAACTGAAGGATATAAATGTATCTATTTACTTGTATTAAATCAACACACAATAATTTAGCCAATGCATATTTCCAAAGGAGAATCATTAAACTACCTAACATAATTGGAAAAATAAACTAGAATCTTTTCTAAAATGCAATTCTAATTTGTCTTGTGTGTGTGTGCTATTTTTCACCTTATACTGGGTGTCCTTTGGGACAGGATTGGCAACAAAAGCTTCATGTGCCACCCACCTAGCGACCTGGCCCAGCAAAGCAGATGTCACTGCCCACTATCCTCTGATCCTCGCACCCCCTGCTCTCTCCTTCCCATCATCTTTCTCAGCTAGTTTCAGATTTAAAAAGCAGTATAGGGGTGTTATGAAAATATTTAAAAGAATATGAGCAAGATGATAGGAAACCTACATTCTAACCTCACTTCTTGTCACACTTGTCAGCTCTTAAAAATTTATACCAGTTAACTTTTCGTGAATTTAACTTTCTCCCTTACAAAATGGTAAAAAGAATACAGGCCTGACCAGCTCTTAGGGTTGCCATGATGATTAAATTAAATCAGTAAAATATTTTTTAATATACTAAATTATTTGTCCCTAAAAGCCAGGGCTCTCTTGACTCAGCAGATGGCCCACACATCAGGGTCAAAAGTGAGGATCTGTGAGAACGAATGATCATGATGTGAAAAAAAGTTTCTCATCAGACAGTTTCCGTCCTGACAGTTTCAACACCAAATGAGAAATGCAATCTAAGTTTTACCAAAGGTAAGGTGTAAAATTTTAAATATATAACCCGTTTTGCTGTGAAACAAAATTGTCTTCCACTTACTCCGTTTCTACTTGGTAATGACTTGTAGCAGCAACCTGTTTGCAAAATCGTAAGCACTGGTGGGAGGTACAACAGAGGGTCATTTCCATACTGAGAAACGACAACCACATCACAGCCACGTGCTATGGGAGGCCAAGAGTAAGATTCAGTGTGGCTAGGTCCCAGAAACTTATTTCTTTGCAGAGCCTACAAAATATCAACAACCAAAAACCACAATAAAGAAAACTAATTTAAAAAAATCTCACCCCTCATTTACCCCAACAATTATGCATTGCTCAGTCTGGTATTTTCCAAGATTCTTACTTTCCTAGGCTCCAAATGAAAGGATCCATTGACCCACCAAGTGGCTGAAGCTCACCACAGCAAGGATGTGGCTTCTGCTTCTCCTTCTCAAAACCTGCTGGTACACCAGTTTCACTTGCAAAGCTTTTACAAAGCATGCCTTTATCTATTTTTTACATCACTTCACTAAAACCTCCCAAATGTCTGATACTATTTTCCGAAAGGCTGACCTCGTCAGCACCAATGCGCCCATGCAGTCAGTCACCCCACTCCCCAGACCCTGAACTCCATGGTCAGCAGGGCCAGCCCTGCTCTGCACATGGCAGGCGGCTGTCACCCTGGGTAGGATCCTGTACCACCACCACCCTTTCATCTGTGACTCATGCTACCTTCTTTCTTGTGTTGGTGGTGAACATACTTCAGTAGTTCCTTGACAAAGGGTACAGAGGGAGTAGATTTGAGGACTTTGCCTGTCTGAAAATGTCTTCCTGCTATCCTCACCCTTTGTCCGTAGTTTATAGACCTCTAGGCTAGAAGTAACCTTTTATTAATTTTGGAGTCATGCTCCCCTGGCATTACTGTGAAGCCAGAAGCCACTCTGCAGGTGGGAGCAGGTTCTTCTCTCTGGGATATTTCATGATTTTGGAATCCCTCCAGGTTAGATACTTTGCAACAACATGTTTCCTACCTTATTCCCCAGCTGTGCTGGGCCTGTTGTAAATAAACTCCCTTAATTCAGAGTCACATCCAGTAAGTCTAGAAATCATTGATGCGTTACTCAGATTTTTCTGCTCTTCCTTCCTTCCTTTCTAGGAATCCTATTTCAGACACTGGACCTCAAAAATGGCACTCAATTTCTCTTTTCCTCCCTATTTCCATTTATTTGTCTTTTGTTCCATAATGCATTGATACTTTGTTTCTATTTTACCTCTCAAATCTACTATTGTTTTATTTCTAACATTCTGAATGTCCAAGAACCTGTTTTTCACACTCTGTTCCTTTTCTATAGCACCTATTACTGTTAAACTATATTCTATCTCTGAGGGTATTTACTTTCTAATGTTTTCCTCTACCCTCTACATTATTTGTTTGCTTAACATTTTGTTTTGGTCATTTTCTTTTCCCTGCAGTGAGGGCTTTCCTCAAATACCCAAGGATCTCTTCACATGTTCTCTTCACACGAAGGAAGGAGGGCACTGAGAACTGACTCAAAGATGTGTGGGCAGGACACAGCTCAGCACCATGTGACAGTCACACCACTGCAGGAAGGCAAGGCCGCAAGCGGTCTTACTGGCAGAATTCCAAATAGCATCTCTGAAGGTCATTTTCGCCCTGGCAGGTGTGGCTCAGTGGATTGGGTGCCAGCTGGCAAATGAAAGGTCACTGGTTTCATACCCAGTCAGGGCACATGCCTGGGCTGCAGGCCAGGTCCCCAGTTGGGGGTATGTGAGGGGCAAGTGATTGGTGTTTCTCTCCCTCTTTCTTCCCACTTCCCCTCTCGAAAAGTAAATAAATAAAGTCTTTAAAAAAATAAAAAGACTATTAAAAGGTCATTTTGTAGGGTCATTCAGTTTCTCCAAAGAGAGTCCCCAATCTCCTTCCTGAGAAACTGGCTGTGGATGCTCAGGAAAAAGTGCAGGGAAGTTCGAGACCTCCGCCCACTTCACCCCTTTCTCAGGAATGTCTGCCACACTCTGCAGCCTGTTTTCCATCCCCAAAACCTATGGAAAGCTTAGTTTTATCTTAAACAAACAAACAAACAAACACTTTATCCCTGGCTGCTGTGGCTCAGTGGGCTGCCCGCTAGCCAGTGGACTAGGTCATGGCTGGATTCCCTGTCAGGGCACATGCCTGGATTTTGGCCAGGTCCCCAGTTAGAGGCATGCAAGAAGCCACTGATTGATGTTTCTTTCCCACACTGTTTCTCTCCTTTTCTCCCTCCCCTCTCCTCTCTCTGAAAATACATACATAAAATACTTGAAATATATTTTAAGCCATTTTTTTGTATCAAGAAGGAAGCAGATCAACATGTATGATCGATTTACCAAGTGAAGCCACAGGTCTATGAAACGATTCTGGAAAGAAAGCTAACAAGCATAACTGCCCTGGCAACTTGTTCCTTCCAAGCCCCATTCCACAGGCACATCTGAAAACTTGTTTTAGAAAAGCACTTACAATGACACAATGTTTTCTCCACAAAACAATTATTCACTTGCAAGAAGTTAACCTGGACTTAAGAATAAATAAGAAATTAGCAACAAAAGCTTAAAAGAGAATTTCAAAAGCAAAGCAATTATACAACTGCAGTATTATTAGAAATGTTTATTTAAAATCCTGTTACATGCAGGCAGGTCGGTACTTCTGAGTTTGGTTTCAGGACCACTTTTACCTTTTTCATGTCTGCCGACAGTGGTGCCGTGTGGATGGAGAGGCAGGGCTCCACCCTGTTCCGGAGCAGGGCCGGGGGCTGCAGGCCCGCCTGCAGCTTCTGCAACTAGAGAACACAAGCATGAGCCCACTCTGCCCTGTGGCGCAAGGACGGGAGATCGAGAACTTTATGCGAATGAAGACAAGACAGAGTTTGATTTCAATATAAAAAGCTAGGTATATACGCTTATCAGAAACCACCAAAAATACCAATGTGAAGGGAAGATTTTCTATCACCACCACCCCCTAAAAAACAAAATAACAATTTCTCTAAAGCATTAATTCACTGGACAATTTCTAAAAGGATGTCTTCAGGTCAAGTCTCCAACTGAAGGGGTTTCTCTTCTCATCTCAAGTTTAGAGGGAGGAAGGAGAAGGATTTAAAAAGCAAACTGTTTTCTTTTTTAACTTTTTTTAGGGTTGTAATACCTGCTGCAGATCAGAGATTCCATCAGTTCTCAAAGGATCAGGGTTTAAAAACTGCAATAATCTGTAAAATAGTTGTAAGGATAAAAGAAAAGATGTCTATTTCTTCAATTTGGTTATTATTTTAATTCCTCCTTGACAGAGATAAAGTGAACTATATCCCAAGGCATAGATACTAAATCACTGCTTGCTCCATTCTGCAGTGTTCCCTGCAATACAAAGGCCGCTGTGGTCAAGTAAGTCCCACCCTTCTGCCACCCCGGGGCACAGAGCTGCCTTCCCAGGACCACATGCTCTGACGTCAGGATCACCAGGTCGTCACAGGTTTCTAAAAATCCCACTGGTACTGGCCTTCTTTGCTGTTGAATCTTGAACACTTCCCAAGCTCCCTGGAACCCACACTAGACTGGTACAGTTTAATTAGTGGATTCCATATAAAGGGCACAACAGGAGATAAGATATAACCTTCTAATACAAAAATATAAGGTAATACAGTTATCTCAAGATTAACTTACTAAGTAACAATGTAGTAAAAAAAGAAAGAAAGAAAGAAAAGCGCTCCATGGATGATGCAAGGTCTTTTGTTCCAAGGAAAATAACCACTGTAGCACCACAGCTTTCGGGTATTAGGGCAGCAGATGCCCTGGGTGGAGGCCAGCGTGGCCTCCAGGAAGCCGGGAAGCCAGAATGACTGCAGTCAACACCCGCTCCCCTGTCATTCCTGGCTGACCAGTGAACAGCACAACCTACAACCATCTCTCGTGGTCTGCAACTCTGTCACGCTGGTAACTTCAGAGCAGTCACAGTACTTGAAATGTAAGAGGGCTTTTGGCTGATAGGTAAGAAATCTCAAAAGCAGGTATGAAAATATTTTGTGGATTAAACAAGTATAAAATGAAGTTATTGTTCTATGATTCACAACTTGTAGTGAATACTTTTTGAATCTGGCAGGACATAAAAGAAAATTCCCACGTTCCACACTGCAAATAATTAAACAGTTTCTCCAGCAGGTGATAAACCTATTTAACATCAGAAAACTGAAGAGAAAGCAAACAACTCTTAAAATCAACCACCCCCAAAAAGTCAACTGTATCTAATTTGTTTCTTAAAATTGGTTACTTCATCAAAAGAATCAGAAATGGGAGGTAGGAAATGTCTATGTAAAGTGGAAGAGAACTCTGAACAGAAAAATCTATCCTATGTAAATGGAAAAGAAAAAACTAACTTCAAAACCTAGAGAAGACACTGTGTATATTTTTAATGGGAGTGCAGGTTTGATACTTATAGTAAATGCAAATGTAAATTCTTCCTGCTTACAATTTTATAACAATTATTTCAATAAAAAAATTTAAGGCAAAAAAAATTCATACTTTGCACAGCCGTTCTTCTCATTGTATTCTTTCTTCTCAGCCAACCTAAGTGGGTTGTCATTTGACTCCTGACATAAAGCACTGGAAATTTAAAAAAAAACGAAACACTTATTAAAATTTCTAAACTCATTTACCCCAATCTTGAAAATATCTTTATTTCCTGGGACAAAATTTTAGAAGTACCACTGAAGAACAAGTTGATTTATGTCAGTAAATTTATTTGGGAATTGAAGCAGAGACTTTACATATAAAACCATTCTGACAGTTCTAGTGCTTGCCAAGAGGCAGTGAGCTCACCAGGTAATTCTTCAGATAGAAACCAGAATCCACACAAAATGTAAAAAGCATTAATGGCAACTACTTAGGTTAATATTGAAGATTATGTTCTTATTATTTATTTAAACCTCTCTAAAAGATAACTGTTTAAATACAAATGACTATTGATTCTAGCATTTATAACAAATGTACAAATAAAATGAATAACGACACCAGCATAAAGTCCAGGAGGAGAGAAATGAAAGCATACTACTTTAAGATTCTACACTACATGAAGTGGTGTAATATTACATATTACATCCTTCCTGTGACTCATTATTATCACTGACATGTATCTTAATAAGGACAGCAGTACAGTCAGAAGTCTTTGACACTCATCTTCAAGAAGATAACCACCAATCTATCCATTCCACCAAGCAATACTGCCATCTGGCCACACCTGTCCACAGTTTACATCAAGACAACTTCATTGGACCTGCCTTATGACAACAACTTTGTCTGACAAGGAAACAGGAGACTCTAGAGTCACTATCAGTTATTGGTCAACAGTGCTGCTAACCAGTTATCACATTTTTCTTTACATTAATATATGTTTAAGCAAAATTTCCAAGGGCAGTCTTTTTTTTTTTTTTTTTAAGATTTTATTTCATTATTTTTAGAAAGAGGGGAAGGGAGAGAGGCAGAGAGGGAAAGAAACATCAATGTATGGTTGCATTTCACCTGCCTCCAGCCACAGACCCGACTGGAGACCTGGTTTGCAACCTGGTTATGTACCCTGGCTGGGGAATCGAACCTGCGACCTTTGGGTTCACAGGCCGGCGCCTTAACCACTGTGCTACCAGCCAGGGCTTCTTTTTTTGAAATTGAATGTTCTCCTATCTTATACAAGACAATACTACACTTAAGACTCTAGTCAATTATACTCAATTGGTGGTTCAGGCCAAGATGGGGGCATACACAGACATGTTGCATCTCTCTTCACCACAAAGAAGGAACACAACCATCTCAAAACTGAAGACAATCAGAAGTTTCAGAAAAATGAGCTTCATGGAAGTCCAACAACTATATAAAGAAGAAATACTCATCTAGACAGGTAGGAGGGGCGGAGCCAGAACAGAGAGGATGCGGTTTGGTGGTGTGGCAGTGGGAAAGCAGCTGTGGCCACCTGGCAGAAAGTGCCGTCATGCATTTTAAAAAGTCGGGAGAAGCCTTGGCTGGTGGCTCAGTGGATAAGGTGCCGGCCTGTGAACCCAAAGGTGGCTGGTTCAATTCCCCAGCCAGGGCACATAACCAGGTTGCAAGCCAGGTCTCCAGCCAGGTCCATAGCTAGAGGCAGGTGAAAGGCAACCATACATTGATGTTTCTTTCCCTCTCTGCCTCTCTCCCTTCCTCTCTCTCTGGAAATAATACATTTTTAAAAAAAATCTTTAAATAAATAAATTAATTAAAAGTTGGGAGAAACACTACAGAGCGCTCCCAGCACCAGACCAGACCTCATGGTTTATGGTTCAAGAACCAGGGAGAAAATAAAGCCTCATTGTTTCTGACTGTGAAAACTGTGGGGGCTGGGGCTGAGGAAGAAACTGCACAGTCCATTTGTTCAAGGCCCCCACAGCCCTAGAATATCCACAGACCCACCCACTCTGGAAACCATGTCCAGGGCAACAACTAGAGAGATGCCAGTGCAATATGGAAAGTGGGATATGTGCCCTGGAAAAGGGACAAGTGTTAAACAGGCATCATTGTTTCCTCTCAGAAAACTCATACAGAAAACTCATACTCTCCCTCCAACTCATACAGTGACACAATCTCAGGAAGCGCATGGCCCTAGGCTGACAAATACCTATGGCTCCACCCCTTACAATGTAACAGGTGCAACAGCTCTACCTAAGCCACAGAGGCAAAAACAGAAGCCTGTCAAGTTGAGGGGGCAGAGAAGTACGGCTTAAAAGAGTGAATAGATCAAGGTTCCAGTGGGAGAACTAAGCGATGAGGAGATAGCCAATGTAACAGATACGGAGTTCAAAACGCTGGTGATAAAAATGCTCACAGACTTGATTAATATGCTTAAGTATGGCAAATACAAAAGGGAAGAAGTAAAGACTATGCTAAGTGAAACGAAGAAAAAAACCACACACAACCAATGGTGAAGATAGGGAAGGAAACCAGGGTTCAAATCAACAATTTGGGACATAAGGAAAAAATAAAGTCACAAGAATTGAAAAAAATGAGGAGAGGCTTAGGAACCTTTGGGAAAACTTTAAAACATGCCAACATCTGAATCATAGGGGTGCCAAGGAGAAGAGGAAGAGAAAGAAATTGAAAACTTGTGTAAAAAAAAATAATAAAAGAGACAGAGGGGAGCAAAAAGGGGGTGGATGCAATACAACAACAATAAAATTTTAAAAAAAGAGAAAAAAGAAAAGAAAAAAAATAATAAAAGAAAACTTCCCAAATTTAGCAAAGAAAATCAACATACAAGTCCAGGAAGCACCAGGAGTTCCAAATAAGATGAACCCAAAGAGGACCACACTAAGACACAGCATAATTAAAATGTCAAGGGTTAAAGGTAAGGAGAGAATCTTAAAATCAGCAGAGAGAGAGGGAGGGAGGGAGGGAGAGAGAGAGAGAAAGAGAGAAAGAGAGAATTACCTACAAAGGGGTTCCTATAAGACTATTAGCTGATTTCTCAAAAGAAACTGCAGGCAAGAAGGGACTGGCAAGAAGTATTCACAGTGGTGAAAAGCAAGGACCTACAACCAAGATTATTCTATCCAGCAAAGCTATCATTAGAATAGAAGGACAGATAAAGCACATTCCTGACAAGGTAAAGCTAAAGGAGTTCATCATCACCAAGTCACTATTATATGAAATCTTTAAAGGGACTTATTTAAGGAAAAAACAAACAAACTATGAACATTAACATGACAACAAAATCCCTGGTTGGTAGCACAGTGGATAAGGTGCCAACCTGAAAACCCAAAGGCCACTGGTTTGATTCCCCAGACCAGGCACATAACCAGGTTGCAAACCAGGTCTCCAGCCAGGTCCTTAGCTGGAAGCAGGTGAAAGGCTCTCTCCCTCTCTGCCTCTCTCCCTGCCCCTCTCTCTGAAGATAATTTTAAAAAAAAAGTTGAGGTTAAGTTTAAAAAGTAAAAATGACAACTATCCACAACATAACCTTTATTAAAAAGTAACAAACTAAACCACCAGAATATGATCAGAATCATAGGTATGGGGATCATTTGGGGGGTTACCAGCTGGGAGGCGGAAGAGGGATAAATAGGGAAATGGTGCAAGGATTAGGAAACATAACTGGTGAGTACAAGATAGACAGGGGAAAGTTAAGAATAATATAGAAAAGGGTGAAGCCAGGGAACTTTTCTGTGTATGACCCATGGACACAAACTAAAGTTGGTGGGATTGCTGGAGAGAAGGGGGAGTGCTGGGCAAAGGGGTACAAAGGGAAAAAGACATTGGGACAACTGTAAGAGCATAATCAATGAGAAATACTTTTAAAAATTACACTCAATTTTCAAATCATACCTGGGTCCTGGTATATCTGGATCAGCATATATGGTTATGCCTCTTTTTGTTGGCCAGTACACTGAAGATTCAACACACTGTGAAAACAAATTTTTCCAGACAGAATATATATGCTAACAAAATATAGATTCTGATGAATCCAAATTCCATGGGAATTTTTCTCATCAACAACCATCCCAGATAATTTTCAGGCAACACAGATATGGAGAGACAAAGAACTGATTGATTATACCATTGCTATATCCACTAGACTGAAGTTCCCACACAGCAGGGAGCTGGAAGGATAGGTTAGTCCTAAACTTAACTATTATAGTGTTCCATAATCCCAGATTTTCACACCCTTGTTAAAATAAGGATAAATCCCAGACTTTACAGAGGGGCCACTAGGCCAACAAGGGGGAGATGTAGCTCTCATTCTTTTGAAAAAGAGCAAACAAGCAAACTATATTCTTTCATGAATGGGACTACCACAGCCAAAGATTTTTAACAGAAAACATATTATTGATGCCTAGATTTTAAAAGATAATATGCGAAAATAAACATTATGTCAACTTTATGTGTAAGGAACATTTTAAAATACAATCTTACATCTTTTAAAGAGATGCACTGTTGTTTCTCTTCAGACTTTTTTTTAGACAAATCACTCAAGGAGTCCATCTTATATTTTATAGTTTTACCTGAATAAAAATAGTAATAAAAAGTGTATTAATAAATAGAAAACAGGACAAAAGGATTGTATTAGAAAATATAACCATAAAATCTTAATACATAAAATCACTATGGAATAGGATTCTATATTAAATCTTGAGGGGATTAGATTTTAAAATCTTGTTTCAACCCTTAATAAAATTATTGCTTTAAAAATTCCTTTACTAGCTTACTAAGAACTAAACATAACTTATTGTTGTAAACTAAGCACTTAACATAATTTATTGTTGTAACTAGGCATACTCTACCTTTCAAAGAGGGTATGTCTCCCAACACACAAGCTCTTCCAACAACGTGACTCTGACATTTCTCCCACTGAAAAATGAGCTCTGTATTCCTTTCCCGTGAGTCTGGGTGGACTCGCAAACAACACTGGCATGGCACTGTGTGACTTCCAAAGCTAGATCATAAAAAATGTCATGCACTGTGACTTGCTCTCCTGGATGCTCACCTCTGAAACCCGGCCAACATGTTGTGAGGAAGTCCAACCAATCACCTGAAAAGGCCTCTATCAATATTTCATATGACAGGCCAAGTTGAAACACAGCTAAAAGCCAGCATCAATTGCCTGATGTATGACTGAGGAAGTCTTCAAATGAATCCAACTATTTAGTCACAACCAGCTTTCAGACACTGGAACAAAGATGAAAACTTCCTGCTGTGCTCATCCTGAATTCCTGAGCGCAGAATCCATGAGCATTAGAAAATGGTTGTTTTGCACTCCTAAATATTATGAAATGCTTGGTATATAACAATAACTGGAATATCAATTATAAAAAGTTTCAGCTGTGGTTTGGGATCACAATTGTGCATCTCACTTTTCAAAATTATATTACATTGATTATGTTATTACAGTTGTCCCAATTTTTCTCCCATTCCCCCCGCTCTACCCAGCAACCCCCACACCCTCAGGCAATCCCCATATCACTGTCCATATCCTTGAGTCTAATGTTTAAGTCTTTTAATTCATTTTGAGTTGATTCTTGTGTATGAAAGGTGGCCTAGTTTCATTTTGTTGCACGTATCTGTCCAATTTTCCCAACACTAATTAATGAATAGACTATCTTCATTGCATGCTTTTGCCTCTTATGTCAAATAATAATCAACTATAAAGACATGGGTTAATTTCTAGGCTCTCTATTCTGTTCCATTTATCTATATGTCTGTTTTTATGCCAAAGCCATGCTGTTTTGATTATTATGGCCTTGTAGAATTGTATATTAGGTAGCATGATTCCTCCAACTTCATTCTTCTTCCTCAAGATTACCGTAGCATTGGGATCTTTTGTGGTTCTATATAAAGTTTTCGAGCATTTGTTCTAGTTTTGTGAAATACACCATTGGTACCTTGATAGAAACTGCAGTAAATCTACAGGTTGTTTTGGGTAATATGGACATTTTCATGATGCTAATTCTTCCTATTCATGAACACAATATATGCTTCCATGTTATTTGTATCTTCTTCGAAGTCTTTCTTCAGTGTCTTGAAAGTTTCTGAGTACAGGTCTTTTACAAGCTTGGTTAATTTTATTCCTAGGTTTTTTGTTTTTGTTGTGTTCGGAAATAACTGTGAATGGGACTGTTTTCTTAGCTTTCCTGATAGTTCATAATTGGTATATAAAAATGCCATGGCCAACATATGGGATTAACTGTGGGGAGGATGGGAAGGGTAGAGAAAAGAATAGTGGAGGGGGGATTGGGATGAATGTAATACAACAATAAAAAAAAATAAAATGCAACAATTTCTGGATATTTTGTATTCTGCTGCTTCACTGAATTCATTGGTCAGTTACAATGGTTTTTTGGTGGACTCGTTAGGGTTCTCTATAGACAGTATCATGTCATCTGCAAATAATGAGTTTTACTTCTTCCTTTCCAACCAGGATGTCCTTTATTTCTTCTTCTTGTCTGACTGCTGTGGCTAGAACTTTCATTACTGTATTAAATAAGAATGTTCAAAACAGTCATCCCTGTCTTGTTATCAATCTTAAAGAAAACACTTAGTTTTTGCCCATTGAGTATGATGTTGGCTGTGGATTGACCATACATGGCCTTTATAACACTGAGGTATTATCCCTCTATTCCCACTTTGCTGGGAGGTTTCTTTTTTTTTTTTATCTTAAATGGGTGACGGATTTTATCAAATGCTTTTTCTACATCTATCAATATAATCATATGTTGTTTTTTTATCCTCACCTGAGGACATTTCATTTCATTGCTTTTAGGGAAAGAGGAGGGACATCAACGCAGGACAGAAACACCAATAGGTTGACTTCTCATATGTGCTCTGACCAGGGATTGAACCTGGGTATGTGCCATGATCAAGAATCAAACCAGTGACCTCTGTTCTATAGGATGACGTTTCAACCGAGCCACAGTAGCAAGGGCTCATGTGGTTTTTATTCTTCATTTTTTAATGTGCTGTATCATGTTTATGAATTTGCAGATATTTTACCAATCTTGCATCCTGGAATAAATCCCACTTGATCATGGTGCATAATCTCTTCAGTGTATTGCTGGATCCAGTTTACTCATGCTTTGTTGAAGATTTTAACATCTACGTTCATCAAGGACATTGGACTGTAATTTTCTTTCTGTGTAGTATCGTTATCTGATTTTGGAGTTAGGATGATGTTGGCCTTATAAAATGAGGTTGGGAGTCCTCCCTCCTCTTGAATTTCTTGGAATGGTTTGAGGACAGGTGTAAGTTCTTTGAATTTTTATAAAATTCACTTGTGAGACATCCAGCTAAGAACATTTGTTTGTTTGGAGTTTTTAAAATTACTGCTTCAATTTTACTCATTGTAACTTGTCTATTCAGATTCTCTAATTCTTTCTGATTCAGTTTTGGACATCTGTATGTTTCTAGGAATTTATCCACTTCGCCCAAATTGTCCAATTTGTTGGGACACAGCTGTTCATAGTAATTCCTTACAATCTTTTATATTTCTTTGCGGTCAGTTATTACTTCTCCTTTTGCACATCTGTGTGTGTGTCTTTTTCTTAACAAGTCTGGTTAAAGGTTTCTCTTTTCAAAGAACCATCTCTTGATTTCACTCATCTTTTGTACTTTTTCGGACTCTACCTCATCTATTTCTGCTCAATTTTTGTATTTCCTTCCTTCTACTAACTTTGATTTTTTTTCTCAAGTTCCTTCAAGTGTAATGAGATTATTTGCGATTTTTCTTGTTTCCTGAGATAGACCTGTAATGCTATGGATTTCCTGCTTAGGATTGCTTTCATTATGTCCATAGAATTTGAGTTGTTGTGTTCTGATTTTCATTTGTTTCAAGTGATCTTAGATTTTCTCTTTTATCTGTTAACCCATTCACTATTTTTTAGCCTCCATGTCTGTTTTTCTTTTTCCTTTTCTCTTCTTGTGACTGATTTCTAATTTGATACTATTATGGTCAAGAAGATGCTTGATATAACTTGAATCTTCTTAAATTTAAGACTTGTTTTGTATCCTAATAGGTGGTCTATTTTAGAAAATGTTCCATGTGTACTTGAAATATATACATACATACATATATATATATATATATATATATATATATATATATATATATTCCACAGCTTTGGGGTGCAGTGTCCTGAATATACCAATTAAATCCATCTATAGTTCATTAAAGCCACCATTTCCTTGGTGACTTTCTTTCTGGAAGATCTATCCATTTAAATCAACAGGGTGTTAAAATCCTCACCTATGACTGTATTACTACCAGTCTTTCCTTATGTGCCCATCATGATTTGCTTTATGGTATCTTTAGGTGCTCCTATGTTGGGTGTATCAATGTTTAAAAGGGTTGTATCCTCTTGTTGGATTGCTCCCTTTATTATTATGTAGTATCCTCTTTGTCTTTACAGCCTTTGTTTTAAAGTATTCTGTCAGATACTGAGCATTGCTACGCCAGCTTTTTTATTGATTATGCTGTCACATTTGTCCCAATTTCTTTTCCCTTTGCTCCTCTCTGCCCAGCACCACCCTCCTCAGCAATCCCACCCCACTTAGTTCATGTCCATGGGTCATGCATGTGAGTTCTTTGGCTTTACCTTTTCCTGTACTATTCTTAACCGCTTCCTGTCTATTCTGAATCCACCAACTATGACTCTTGATCCCTGTGCCTTTCCTCACTTCTTCCTCCACCCCAGTCCCCACTGGTTTTCACAAGTCAAGCAATGTAGCTCTGTTTTTCCTGGTGCTGGAACCATGGGCTGTGTGGTCTGGTCCTGGGATTGCTTCCCAGGTTTAAATGCATGACTGTGCTTTTTGCCACAGCCTCTGTGATCTCAAGTGAATCCCCTGTAGGCAGCATATATGTGGGTCTTGTTTTCTTATCCATTCAGCTACGCTATGTCTTTTTTTTTAGGCAGAGATGCAGAGAGGGAGAGAGACATCAATATATGGTTGCCTTTCATCTGCCTCCAGCTATGGATCTGGCTGGAGACATGGCTTGCAACCTGGTTATGTGTCCTGGCTGGGAATCGAACCAGTGGCCTTTGGGTTTGCAGGCTGGTACCTTACTCACTGTGCCACCAGCCAGGGAACCCTATGTCTTTTGATTGTAGCATTAAAGCCATTTATGTTTAAAGTGGTTACTGATAGGTACATATTTATTGTCATTTTTCTTTTAACTATGCTTAACCTTGATTATTAAAATCACATTATTAACTTGAAATGGATTGTAGAACTAAATGTAAAACCAAAAGGAGAAAACACAGAGAAGCAAAGATTTACATTAGACACAAAAATCATTAAAATAAAAACTTTAAAAATTTTTTTAAAAAATAGGCCCTGGCTGGTAGCACAGTGGTTAAGGCGCTGGCCTGCAAACCCAAAGGTCACAGGTTCGATTCCACAGCCAGGGCACATAACAAGGTTGCAAAGCAGGTCTCCAGTCAGGTCTGTGGCTGGAGGCAGATGAAAAGCAACCATACATTGATGTCTCTCTCCCTCTCTGCCTCTCTCTCTTCCCCTCTTTCTAAAAGTAATTAAATAAAATCTTTTTTAAAAATTGTTAAAAAAATTTTTTTTAAATAAAAACTTGGTAACTTGGATTTAATAAAAATTAAAAACTTGGCTCTTAAAAATATATTATTAAGAAAATAAGGCAACCTTGGCTGATGGTGCAGTGGACAGGTGCTGGCCTGTGAACCCAGGGGTTGCTGGTTTGGTTTCCGGCCAGGGCACATGACCAGGTTGCAGGCCAGACCTCTAGCTAGGTCTGTGGCTGAAGGCACGTGATCGGCAACCATAAATTGATGTCTCTCTCCCTCTCTGCCTCTCTCCCTTCCTCTCTCTCTGGAAATAATAAATAAAAATATAAAAAATAAAAAAAAATTTAAATTTAAAGAAAAAGAAAGAAAGAAAAGAAGGCAGAGAGGTCCTGGCTGGTGGCTTAGTGGATAAGGCACTGGCCTGGGAACCCAAAGGTCACAGGTTTGATTCCCAGCCAGGGTACATAATGAGTTTGCAAGCCAAGTCCCCAGCCAGGTCTGTAGCTGGAGGCAGGTGAAAAAGGCAACCATACATTGATGTTTCTTTCCCTCTCTGCCTCCCTCCCTTCCCTGCTCTCTAAAAATAATAAATAAATTAAAAGAATGGAAGAAAATAAGGCAGAGAAAGAACTCATTCATGATACATGTATCTGAAAATGACTTCCATCCAAAACATATGAAAAACTCTTAAAGCATTTAACAACAGAAACCAACATTTAAAATATGGCAAAATATGTGAACAGGTATTTCATAAAAGATGGGCAAACTGCCAGTAAACACATGAAAATGTGTGAATCCTAAATAAGCATGAAAATAATTTTCAACCCAGAAGTCAATCCTTGCCAGCGCATCCAGTGTACCCTTGAGAGGCTTGGTCAGGCACACCCAGTGAGAAACCTTACCTCCCACATATCCTTTCCTCATGGTCACCTGAGTGGTGCTCTAACCAAAGAAGTAAACCAAGGAAGATCATCAGGGGATCTAGCACATTGGCTGCAAATCCCGAGAGCAGTGAAGGGAAACCAGTGTGAAACGGGAACAGATGACTGGAGGAGGCATCCTGTTGTGGGGCACGATCATGGTAGACCTCATGTATCAGAATGGGTGAGGTTCAGGAACATTTTAGTATTGAACTCAAGTCACCCAGAACTTTTGGAGAAATAAAGAGAGGGGGGAATGTTTATATTCTTAGTACCACAAGTGTAAAGACAGCCAAAATAAAGCTGGCATTTCATCAAATGAAGCAAAAACTCCAAATGAGCATGAACTACGAATGGCTCACTCCAGAGAGAGGAAAAATAGCATACACAATTCAAGTGAATGCTAATTAGAAGCAGAGGCCAAATGGGCTTAGAAGGAAGGGCTGGGGAAGTGCTGGGAAGGGACTGGTTTGAGCTTCAGAGAAAGTGCCAGCCTGCTGAAGAGAGCATCTAGACACTGCCAACCTCCTACTGTCCACACTGACTAGCAACTCAGAATCTTCTAGGCTGTAAACCATGTACAATGGTAACTTGGTACTCATTCATTCATTCCAGAACTCATGAGTACCGCGCAAGCGATGAGTGCTGAAACATTTTTTGTCAAAATGAGACATAGAAAAGGTTTGACCAGTTCTGAAGCTTAGTACCGAGGTATGACTGTAATCTGCAAGAATGTGCCTTTGCTAGGCAGAGGGATGTACCAAGAAAAAAAAGGGAATTTCAGAGATATGATACCAAGACACTTCTGCTTCCAGCCAAGATGATGTCACAGGGACTGAATTTACCCTTTCAAACAGCAACAAGTATAAAGCAGACAAAATACATGAAAACAGCGCAGGGCAGTGGTCCCTAAGAGATGGGGAAAAGGGGGGATGAGTACCATGACTGCCCCAGCTTACTGCTTAGACAGAGCTTCAGGGTGCAGAGAAGGGAGACAGCAAAGGCGCCTGGCAGTTCCCTCAATCCAGGACATCGAGACATGGAACTCAAAAAAGCCGAGGTTGCTCGAGTACCAGAAAGGGAAAAGCTGCAAGGAAAGTGAGTTCCAGAGATCTACAGATCAGTTCTGATGCCCATTCAATCCAACCTCAACAGCAGGGGCCAGAAAACTACTTCATAAAAAATCAGACAAAAAATTTCTTAGGCTTTGTAGGTCTGTGTCATCAACTACTAAACTCTGCCATTTGACACGAAAGCAGCCACAGACTTATTTAGACAAATTACCATGGGTGTGTTTATTTGTGGATGCAAATTTTGAGTTTCTTATAATTTTCATACATCACAAAATATTCTTTTGATTTTTAAAATCATTTAGAAATGGAAAAGCCACTTCTAGCTCACACGTTTAAGTTTTACAAAAACAGGTGACAGGCCAGATTTAGCATGCAGGTTATAATTTACTAACTCGTGCTCTATGAATTACAATATCCATGATTTTTAGCTGGGCACCTAGCAATCCAAAAGAAAGACAACATATCCTAGGCCTTCCTCTGTAAGCTAACATGGCTACATGAAAAGTTCTGATCAAAGAAACAGGGACAGAAGCATTATGTGTAACCTCTGAATCATGCATTCCTTTCTTCTTTCCCCCTTCTAACCCCTTCCCAACTAACTAGCTAGACTGAGATGAAGTGATAAATCACTGTGGGGCCCTGGCTAGGTAGCTCAGTTGTTGCAATAGGCCTAGGTCCCAAGTTTGATCTTCTACAAAAGCACATACAAGAATCATTTAATGGAGGCCTTAACTGGTAGTTCAGTGGATAAGGTGCCGGCCTGGGAACCCAAAGGTCGCTGGTTCGATTCCCAGCCAGGACACATAACCAGGTTGCAAGCCAGGTCTCCAGCCAGGTCCGTAGCTGAAGGCAGGTGAAAGGCAACCATATATTGATACTTCTCTCCCTTTCTTCCTCCCTCCCTGCCCTTCTCTCTAAAAATAATAAATAAAATCTTTAAAAAAAAAAAAAAAGAAGGGGTGTTTTTCCCTTAATGAAGGTCTCTTTGTTATTTGTATGCATCCTATTACTTAAAATAAACATCAATCACAAATACATATGTACACTCTAAGGATAAAGAGTAATCTCTATAAAGGAACCATGGACATGGACAACAGGTGGGATTGACTTTGGGGGAAGGGGTGGGTGGGGAGGGGGACAGAGGGGAGTAAAAAGGGGATGGATGTAATACAACAACAATAAAATTTTAAAAAAAATAAAAGAGTAATCTCTGGTGTGTATCTGGGCTGGAGTAAATCAGTCCTACTTGAACAAGTGCCTGTTATGTTCCTTACATTACAGTCAAACCTGTAAGAATGAACTGCAAGGCAAATTATCTTTGTCAGCTGGACATCATAAAATGGTCTCATTAAATTAAGGGAAAAAAGAGCATTACCATAGCCCTTCTTCACAGCCCTTATAACCTTTAGACCATTCAGAGTGTTCTTTCATGCTGCCTATGCAATAAAGCGAGCAGGGAGAACTCACCTGGGTCACCCACAACACACTTGGGCCATGAATGCTGAAGAGGCTGTACCGGTAATGTTAACCCATGGGACTCTGACAGAAAGAATATGTTTCAGGATTAAAGCATGAAATAAAACCCAAAATACAAATGTGAATCCTCTGCTATACTTCTGTGCCCGATTTTTATTGCAAGCAGCAGGGAGCATAGTGAAGGACTAAAGAAAACAATGTAGAGAGAAACATGTAAGGTTGTTTCCACTGTCCATAACTAACTCTTCCCATATTTCTTTGTAAACGTAGCTAAAACTGACAACAAACAAAACCTTGTTTTAGTAATATCTTTGAATTATGAACATATGGACTTCTGGAAACAAAACTCTACGTTAGTGGGAAATTGGTCATAGTTTTTTCCTGTTCTCATAAAAACAAACTATAGCATCTTTGGGACCTCAAAACTTATAATGAACTCATTAGGATGAAAATTAAAATATTAAATTCAGAGTCCAAGTCACAGTCTCTGTATGGGGAAATGCCTATACCACTTACATCAGAACACTGAAATAACTATAAATAAGAGAGTTAAAAGGAAATATATATTTGTGAGAAGCTACTCACTTTTCATTCCTTGAGAATCTTTTCCTTGCAAAAACATTGGCCAAAGAGCAAGTGCTGGGTTCGGTTTATTGGAAAAGGATGCTGACTTTATATTCAAGTTTGGTTTCTCCAAAGAATCCAGGTTTTTATTCTCCATGGGTGACACATAACAAGCAAAGTTCTTTGCAACCAGATCATCATTTACACAAACCTGTGCAATTTTAAACATTTCATAAATAGTAAGACAAATATGGTCAAATGACCATTCAGAAAATATTTCAAACTCAACTTCAATCTTTAGAAAATTTATTTTTTTTTAAGATTTTATTATTTTTAGACAGAGGGGGAGAGAGGCACAGGAGAGAGTGAGACATCAATGTATGGTTGCCTTTCACCTGCCTCCAACTACGGACCTGGCTGGAGACCTGGCTAGCAACCTGGTTATATGCCCTGGCTGGGGAATCAAACCAGTGACCTTTGGGTTCGCAGGCCGGTGCCTTGTAGAAAAATTATTTTATAGAACATAATTTTATAGAAATTGATCTCTAGATTGCTGTATTGGTGATGGTGAACTAGATACTTCTGACCAACCTTACAGATAAGAAATACAGTAAGAATCTTTATGAAATAAGAAAGTTATCTTCTGCCCTGGCTGGGTGGCTTGGTTACTTAGAGGATTGTTCCATGCACCCAAGGGTTGCAGGTTCAATTCCTGGTCTGGGCATAAGCCTAAGCTGGAGGCTCGATCCCTAAGCAAGTAGCATGCAAGAGGCAACTGACCCATGTTTCTGTCACGTTGATGCATCCCTCTTTCTTTCTCTCTCTCCCTTTCTCTAAAATCCTCAGGTGAGGATTAAAATATGTATGCATTATATGTACATATATATATATATATACATATATATATATATATATATATCTTATATCTTATATACTTAAGAAGTTATGTAGCTATCTTCTTAAAAAGCACCAGAAAGCAAACATGAATTTGCCAAGCAAAGATCTAAGGAGAGGGCAAAGACAAAACACAGATCATAAAAGGAAAAACTGATAAATCAGGCTTTATCAAAATTAAAAATTTCTCTTCAAAAGATACTATTAAGAATAAGCCAATAGGAAGAAAAGGCCCTGACTGGTGGCTCAGTGGATAAGTACCAGCCTGTGAACCCAGCCAAGGCACATAACCAGGTTGCAAGCCAGGTCTCCAGCCAGGTCCATAGTTGGAGGCAGGTGAAAGGCAACCATACATTGGGAAAAAAAAAAAAAGATAGGAAGAAAATAGTTCTAAATAATGTATCTGAATGGATGTGTATCCAGAATATATAAAGAACTCTCGCCCTGACCAGCGTGGTTCAGTTGGTTGGACATCATTCTGCAAAGAAAAAGGTTGCCAATTAGATTCCCAGTCAGGACATAGGCCTGGGTTGCAGGTTCCGACCCCAGTCAGGGTGTGTACAAGAAGCAATTGATTGATGTTTCTCTCTCACATCAATGTTTCTCTTCCTCCCCACTTACTAAAAATAAATAAAATCTTCCTTAGTAAAGAATAAGAACTCTCAAAACTCATTAAAAAAAAAAAAACATAAAAATGAGTGAAAGATAGTAATCAGAACAGCTTAGGGAAGCACCTTGTGAGGTGTATAATTGTCTGACCATTGTGCTGTATACCGGGAACTAACACAAAATAGTATTGAATGTAAATTATTTTAAAAAAAAAAAGTTTTAAACACCCTGGCTAGTGGCACAGTGGATAAGGTGCCGGCCTGCAAACCCAAAGATCACTGGTTCAATTCCCAGCCAGGGCAACAGAACTAGATTGCAAGCCAGGTCTCCAGCCAGGTCTGTAGCTGGAAGCAGGTGAAAGACAACCATACATTGATATTTCTCTCCCTCTCTGCCTCTCTCCCTTCCCCTCTCTCTGAAAAATAATAAATCTTTTAAAAAATGGAAGTTTTAACCAGTATAATACTGGCATGAAAACATATGAGTCAATAAAATAGAATAGAGAGCCCAGAAATACACCCACATGCTTTTAATTTATGACAAAGGAGCCAAGAATACACAACAGAGAAAGGATAGTATTTTTAGTAAATGCTGTTGGAAAAACTGGACAGCCACATAAAAATAATGAAATGGCACAAAAATTAACTCAAAACAGAGTAAGGACTTGAATATAAGTCCTGAAACTGTTAAAACTCACAGAAGAAAACCTATGTGGGTGAGTTCCTTGATATCAACCTTGGTGATTTTTAAATTTGACACCAAAAACAAAGAAAACAAAAGCAAAAGTAAACAAATGGGACTACATCAAACTAAGAAACTTCTACACAACAAAGAACACCATCAACAAAATGAAAGGGCAACCTATTCAACCACAGAATGTATCTGTAAATCACTATCTGATAAGGAGTTTATATCCAAAACATATTAAAAACTCATATAACTCAATAGCACAAAAAACAACCAACCTGCCCTGGCTGGTGTAGCTCAGTGGTTTGAGTGCCAGATTATGAACCAAAGGGTCACTGGTTTGATTCCCAGTCAGGGCACATGCCTGGGCACACGCCAGGTCTCCAGTTGAGGTAGTGAGAAAGGCCACCACATACTGATGTTTCTCTCCCTCTCCTTCTCCCTCCCTCCCCTCTCTCTACAAATAAATAAAATATTTTTTAAAGATTTTATCAATCATTTCCAGAGAGAGAAGAAGGGAGAGAGGCAGAGAGGAGAGAGACATCAATGTATGGTTGCCTTTCACCTGCCTCGGATCACGGACCTGGCTTGCAACCTGGTTATGTGCCCTGACTGGGAATCGAACCAGCAACCTTTGGATTCACAGGCCAGCACCTATCCACTAAGCCACCAGCCAGGACTAAAATATTTTTTTAAAAAGCAAACAATCCGAGGCAGGTGAAATGCAACCATACATTGATGTCTCTCTCCCTCTCTGTCTCTCTCCCTTCCCCTCTTTCTAAAAGTAATGAAATAAAATCTTAAAAAAAAAAAAAAAAAAAAAAAAGCAAACAATCCAATTTAAAGCTGGCAGAAGATCTAAGTACTTGACAATAAAAGGACAACATGAATGTATCTTAAAATAATTTTGTTGAGTGAAAGAAACCAGGCAAAATAAGAGAACATTCTGGGACACTTCCTTGTGCTTCCTTTAAGAGCTGAAAGAGGAGTGTTGACCCTATTTTTTCATTTCCTAGCAATTATGATCTCATGCATCTGCTGTAAGTTCTCTCTGCCTAAGTGCGCCTTTCGCATATCACCACCTTGCAGCCACACTAAGTTATCATGATATACAACCAAATAGAAAGAAAAAGAAACCTCTAGAAAAGCAAGAAGCAGATTAACAGAGAACTTGTTTAGAAGATTTTGGTTTTTTTTTTAAGATTTTATTTCATTATTTTTTAGAAAGAGGGGAAGGGAGAGAGGCAGAGAGGGAGAGAGACATCAATGTATGGTTGCGTTTCACCTGCCTCCAGCCCCAGACCTGACTGGAGACCTGGCTTGCAACCTGGTTATGTGCCCTGGCTGGGGAATCGAACCAGTGACCTTTGGGTTCACAGGCCGGCGCTTTAACCACTGTGCTACCAGCCAGGCCTTAGAAGATGTTTTTATAAGACTGATCCTATAGCCAACATTTTGGCATTTTTACCAGGTAATAAAATACATAATGAAAAGTCATAGTAAAATCAACAAGGATGTGGGGGAACCCAAAACATAATACAAAAAACAACAAATAAATTTTATTAAAAATGACTAACATAATTACATTGAAGAGGTTAGGGAAAAAAGAACAAACCTAAGTTGTTTTTAAGAACAGTGTTTTGGCTGCATTCTGTAAGACTAAAAACAAATTTATTTTTCAAGTAATCATGAGAAAGAACAACAAAGTAGCCCTGGCTGGTAGCACAGTGGATAAGGGCCAGCTTGTGAACCCAAAGGTCACTGGTTCGATTCCCAGCCAGGGCACATAACCAGGTTGCATGCCAGATCCATAGCTGGAGGCAGGTGAAAGGCAACCATACATTGATATCTCTCTGCCTCTCTCCCTCCCCTTCTCTCTAAAAACAATAAATAACATCTTTAGAAAAAACAAAGTAGGAAGAATCACAATACCTGACATTAAACTATACTACAAGGCCACTGTAATCAAAACAGTGTGGTACTGGCATAAAAAGATATACATAGATCAACAGAACAGAACAGAGAAGATGTGAGAAATAAACCCAAGTCTCTATGGTCAATTAATTTTTGACAAAGAGGGCAGAAGCATACAATGGAGTAAAAATAGCCTCTTCAACAAATGGTGTTGGGAGAACTGGACAGGGATATGCAAAAAAATTAAACCATTAACTGACACCATACACCAGAATAAACTCAAAATGGATAAAATACTTAAACATAGGCCATGATACCATAAAAGCCCTAGAGGAAAACACAGACAGTAAAATTTCAGATACCCGACACAGGAATATTTAGGCCAACACATCCTCTAAGGTAAAGGAAATAAAGAATAAAGAAATGGGACTACATCAACTAAAAAGTTTCTGCTCAGCTAAAGAAAACATCAGCAAAATGAAAACGGAACCAACCATACATTTTTCTGAGGAAATTCCATACTTCAGAAAACTAAAAATGGAACTGTCTTTTGATCCAGCAATTCCACAGCTGAAATTATACCCCAAAGAATCCTGAAACACCAATGAAAAGAACTTACACAACCTTATGTTCATAGCAACACTATTTACAATAGCCAAGTGCTAGAAATAGCCTATGTGCCCATCAGTAGATGAGTGTATAAAAAACTGGTATATTTACACAATAGAATATCACACAGCAGAAAAGAGGAATTCCTACACTGATGACAGCATAGATAGAACTAGAGGGTGTTACACTAACTGAAATAAGCCAGTTGGTGAAAGACAAATACCATATGATCTCACCTATAAGAGAAACCTAATAAACAAACAAACAAAAAACAAGCAAAATAGAACCACAGGTATGGAAACAAAGAACAGACTGACAGTGACCAGAGGGTGGAGAGGGTGATGGAGGAAAGAAGTGGCTGGTCATGAACATATATAAGTGACCCATGGACATGTACAACAGAGTGGGGACTGACTGTAGGAACAGGGGAGGGGGGCAGGGCAGGGAGAGCAATGGGGAAAAGTTGAAGCAACTATAAAAGAACAATAAAAGGCAACAAAATAATAAATGTATGATTCTGTGTCAGTTAAGAAAAAAATATTTTTCACAGGCATGTGGGTTAGCAATTCTGAAATTACCCTTTGTGAATACTCAAAGACAGATATCAAGTGGGAGAAGGGGAGGTGCTGGATTGAAATTAGAGATACGAGAGCTCTTACTAGATGAGTAGACCCAGAAACAAATGTAGATGAAAGTGTGTACCAGTTAGCACGTAGACATACATTTCCTAACTGCTGAGAGGGCCTACGCTCAATGACACCCTGGTAGCAATGAGCATATGTACATGGCACCTGGGTCCTAATATCTAAATACAATTTGTCGATAAAAGGAACTCACCCAGCTGATCAAGGTTAACATGACTAGTAATGAGATGTAGCAACGTCATGAACCTTCCCCTATGATGCACCGAGAAGGGTTCAGTATCACTTCTGTAGCACTCTGGCTAAAAAATGGAGAACCTCAATCTAATGAGAAAACAGAGTGAGTGGCGTTCTACAAAATAACTGGCTAGTACTCTTCATGAGACTCAAGGTTTTAAAAGATGGGGAAAAGCTGAGGAGCTGTCTCAACAGGCTGAGGAGATGTGACAACCAGACACAAACAACATAGGATCCTGGCACAGAGAAGGGAACTTAGTGGGAAAACTGGCAAAATTCAAGTAAGGTCTTCAGATTTTCTAAAAACAGTTTTTTATCAGTGTTAATTTTCTGGTTTCAATCACTGCATCCTTGTTTTTTATGGTGAATATTAGGGGAACCCAGGTAAAACATATACAGAACTCGGCACTGTTTTTACATCTCATCTGTAATCATAAAATTACTTCAAAATAACATTTTAAAATAAGTGATGGTTTAGATGACCTGTGGGCCCCACTCAGCCTAGATTGGCACCTCCATCTACCTCCACACAAGGTGCACAGCCGCACCTTGTTTCACCCTTCATAAAGGCAACCAGACAAATATGAACAGCTTATAACGGGGGAAAGGGCTCACTTGCGATGCTCACTACCTTTCTTCTTACATTACCTGAATTCTTTACAATGAGCACATATCATACACAATAAGAAAATCATGAAGGGGGGAAGCAGTGAACCATACCAAATGTGTGTATTTATAAAAATTGGCCCTGGCTGGTGGCACAGTGGATAAGGTGCTGGCCTGCGAACCCAAAGGTCACTGGTTCAATTCCCAGCCAGGGCAACATAACCAGGTCTCCAGCCAGGTCTGTAGCTGGAGGCAGGTGAAAGGCAACCACACATTGATGTCTCTTTCCCTCTCTGCCTCTATTCCTTCTCCTCTCTCTGAAAAATAATAAACAAAAGCTTTAGAAAAAAATTATATCTTCTTATAAGAAATAACATTTTATACTCACCACTATAACTTATTTTCTACCAGTAAAATGTTGTCTAACATTTAAAATAAAACACTAATTTTAAGAAAACACAGTCCCACTAACTTGTGATCTAAGCGACCTTGAAAGATTAAGAAAATTTCTATCATGTGAATGACCTTGTTTCTTTCCCTTGATGTTTATTCTTTCTTCTATTAAAATAAAAAATTTTAAATAATGATAAAATATTTTTAAAATATAATTCTTTCACTTACTTTTTCATTTTTTATAGTTACATAAAGGTAAACCTCAAAAGTATCTTCTTCCACAGCACATAATTTGGCTTCCACCTGGGTAGTTGCTAAGTGGCACAAATGCAAACATAAATTAGCTGATGTTAAAAGTAAACTTGAAACAATTAGGCTATTTCCCACCCATTAACCTGTGCTAACCACAACAATTATCCAGCAGCATTAAGATTATCCAGCACCAAAAAGTCCAACAGCTTCCTCCTGCAGGTGGGCCTTCATGCAGGAGGTGTCTGGGGGTGGACAAGTCAAGATGAAAGCTCTCTTGGCATGGAGTCAGCCTCGTACCCTCTGTCCCAATCCACAGCATCCTCCTCCTGCCACCCTATGAACACCTCATCAAGCACAGTGACTCACAAATCATTTCTCATCGGTCTTTCATCTGAGTCCCCTCTACCCTCAGAGACTTACTAATTCAAATAGCAGCTCCACGCATGGGTACCTGTTGGACACTATGCTACGTCTTTAAAAACGTTTCTCATTTCACTCGTACCATAAGCTTTAAGGGTGGCTGTGCAGGTGAGGAGACCAGGCCCAGAGAAGCCTCCACAGAAGCAGCAGGGGAGTCTTCAAACCAAAGCACCCTGCCTCTTCCACATCTCTGTCTCCCAGCACTCCCCATGGGCTCACAAGGACCTTAACTCCAAAGCCAGTGACCCTGCCCCACCTTCCCCTTTCTCCCAGGTACAAGGCATCTGGTTAGTCCTTGACCCAGACAGTGGGGCAGCTGAGGAGAGGGGCCAGGCCCCCAGCAGGTGCATCCAGCACTGCAGGCATTTCACACCCGCTACTCCTCAGAATGGCCCTAGGAAGCAGGCACAGTCATTTGGCTCTTGACTGCCAGGGGTTATTAGGACAGATGCCACAAATGAGACTCTATGTCACAGTTAACAATATAAAGATAGCACGCAACATAGTTGCTCTGAGACATTCTATGCAACTTGAATTAGAAATGAGGATTACACCGCAAGGCTTTCCATCAACTGGTCAGTGAGCTGCAGGTAAACTTATCTTGCAGTGCTCCAGGTTCCATTCAGACTAAGAGGCAGGTACTGTTACTGGGTAAGGGTCCCTCATGCAAAAAGCCCCCTGCTAACTTCACGTGTCAAATACCGGTGTTCACATCCACCCCCCAAATTCCAGGGCTGCAGAGTCCCTGTGAGGTGGGCTGGAAGAAGCTCTAGGTACCTTCCAAACCTACGAGGAGGGTCAAACAGCCAGGCACGCACGTCTCAAACCCCCTCCCCAACCGAAGGTTAAGGCACTTTGAACATCAGTTCCAAGCGGGCTGCGGGGCGCGCACTTGCCTCACCTTTCACAATGTTCTGAAAGTACTCAACAGCGGCAGCATCCCACTTCTTGGCGGGTCTGGAACAGTGAAGAACAGATGCAGCTTCGTTAAATAAAACCCTGAGGTTAGTTCACCAACATCCGTTTGTAAACCGTATGCTGGGTGGTTGTGACACGACTGCTGCACTGGTGGCGCAGGAAACAGGGAGCCTGGCACTGGCTCTGGCACTGCTCTGGGTGGGGACCCCAGCTGCACCTGCAACAGGCTCCCCTCCCCAGCGCACCTGCTCCTGTGCAGAGACTCGCCACAACAGGTCCCTTTCTGGCTCTTCCTAAGAGACCCATGTCCACCATGGCACTATCCGTCCCAACACCTTGTCCCTAGTCACCTCCACGGCCAGACACAAGCCCCCTGGGGCACGGACCCTGAGGGTGCTGGATTCAGCACGGGCTGGCACAGAGCAAGCGCTTTAAACCTGGTCCAACCAACACTCCCAGCGTGGCTGAGGAAAAGCCACTTTGGTTCCTGCTACCCCTCAGCCTGCCGACGCCCCCTCACTGCCACCCATTCTTGATCATCTTGGCCCCTACGCTCTGGGGAAAAAATAGCAGGAAACACTGTAAGCAGTGCAAGATCAGGAGAAGCTGGTATTTGGAAGCAAGGAACAAAAATAAAACAAGGTTAGAGTGAAATGTTTTGTTTCTCTGGTGGTTTGACTTATCAGGGAGGCCACCACCGTCCTCCAGGGGTTGTTTTCAAGTCAACTGAGGTAAAGTACGTAAGTACATGGCCCAGTGCCTGGACAAAAATACTAGCTATTTTTATTTTCTCTAAGGAAGTTATTAAGCATAGTACTTCAAGAGAATTACAAAGGAGTTCTAAAAATAAGACAGTGGTTCTAAAACCTTGCTACACACAAAATTACCAAATAAGCTTTTGAAAAAATAAAAAAGACTAGTAGAATTCTAATAAGAAAAAGGCCCAAGAGAAAAATCAATTAGGCAATAAACAGATAAACAAGTCTCTCTCACATGTAAATCAATTATTGCACACGTCTGTGTGTCTGCCTAACATACCACACACAGAATAACCACATGACAAGACCCAACTTTACAAGTTAGAAAAATATAAATTAAAACAAAATATCATTTTCACGCAGCAAACAAGTGAAAATGAAAAAGCATGATGATATTCAATGCTGTGTGGGGAAAGCAGCACTTTCTATACCCCAATGATAGGAATATAAGTTGCTAGTCCTTTTGAGGGGAAATTTGACTAAACTTATGTTGAGTCACACTCTAGATGAAGGGCACATGGCAAAGAAGGTGATCAAAACCCAGTAAGATCATACTTGAAGCCCTTTGCTTACACTGAGGACATCTAGGCTGGGTGTGTCCCAGACTGGGAAGAGACCTGACGAGCTCTGCTGGGGAAGGGGGCAAGGCAGAAGGGGAGGCAGATTATCTCTGAGGGAGAGCTGGGGACAGACAGGTGGGTACCCAAGTCACCCCGGGAGGGTAAGCAGTGGCTGATCTGAGGAACAAGGGAGGAGGCAGAGTGCAATCACTTCAGCAGAGACAAGCTGGCCTGGTACCTTCTTAGTGCCGATTCCAAGGTGAGTCACAAGGGTAATGCATTTACCATCCTAAGGGAATTGTAGGTGATGGGAGTTGGAGGAGCGGGTGTGGGATGGTCTCCATAGATCCCATGAAAGCACCAACAAGAGAGGCAGCTTCCAAGTTCAGTGAACACAGCGAAGCATCACCAGGATGCGCAGTGAGCAAGCAGAGTCTGAACTCTGCTCCTTCAGTAGCTTTTCTACCCACAATGCCATAGGCCTGGAGGGAGAGGGGAGGTGTCCCAGGTGGAAGGAGGGGGCTGCCCCTAGGATCTCAGGCAGTGCTCAGTCAAGACCACAAAGATCATAGCCGTACCCCCAACACAGTACTGCCCCACGGAGGGACTTTTCCTGCATAAACACCGGCAATGGGTCAAATGCTAGGTGAAAAAAAAAGCAAAGCAGGGGTGCGTGTGCACATGTGTGTACATGGATGTATACCTCTCCACATCTATATATTTTATATGAACGTATCTATATTCTGATGGAAGTGTACAATGCAAAATAGTTTGGAAACAATCTGGCAGGCTATTAAAAGGAGAATGGTTAAATACAGCAAGCATGCCATTAATATATTCACCCATGAAAAAGACTGAAAAGTAGTGGAGTACTAAGAGTTTCAACATACATTAAGTTAAATTTGCAAATAAAACAGCATGTTCTAATTTTCATTAGAAGCTCTGCAAATATGAATGGGTATAAAAGCACTGAAAAGGTCTGCACTTTCAGAGCCTAAACAGGTCACAGGGTACCCCCAGGAGGTAGAAAGTGAGGCTGGAGAAGAATGCAAAGGTCTTTTAATGTGCCACTGTCCTACATCTTGTTAGTCTCTCCAGTTGATTTACTCCTTTTTGTTAAGTTAAAAAAAAAAGATTAAAATAGCCCTGGCTGGTGTGGCTCAGTGGATTGAACATTTGCCTGCGAAACAACAGGTGGCGGGTTCTATTCCCAGTCAGGGCATATGCCTGGGTTGGGCACCAGATTCCCAGTTGGGGTGCCTAAGAGGCAACCACACATTGATGTTTCTCTTCCTCTCATTCTCTCTCACCTACTCTCTAAAGAATAATAAACATTTTTAAAAAATGAATACAAGAATAAAGAAAGCAAAAAAGCACAGAGTTCTGGCCATCCCTACTCTAAAGGGCTCCACTGCAGCCTCTGGATGGGCTGTGGAGGGAATCCAGCTCCTGACCAGGTTGGACACATGGACCCAGAAGACGCCCCTGAAGGAAAGTGAGACCTGTGAAATCACTTAGCACTTCTCAAGAGGAGCTGATTGACACACATATCACCCACTCAGTGAAGACTTTCACTGATGAGTCAGCATGTTAGAAGCTGTACTTACACAATTTTAGCACTGTCTTCACAGAAGTCAACGTGTAACGTAACAGGCTTTGTGCAGTACAGTCTGAACTTTTTTGCTCTATAGGGAAGCTGCATAAATGTTTCTACAGCAACTCGGATGCTTTAACAGTGAAAGAGAAACAGTTGGATAATCAAGAAAAATTATATTTATATAATGTTTCTTTAAAGTACACCAATATAATTAATACACTCACCATAAAAATGAAACACACAACAAATTATTTGTTCCTAAGATAGCCACCAACAGCAAGAAATACCTGGGAGACATTTGGCCAAGGTAATGAAAATTGGTTCTGGTGGGGGTGGAAATCTTCCTCTTTCTTGTATAAAGCACACAGGTGGTACATACACAGATATTCAGTATATCTTTGCTGTTAAAATTTCATGGCATGAGATTGGGGAGGGGTTAGAAAAATAATGTCTAATGAGGCTCCTTAAGTTGAGATATACTGGGTAATAATAAAACTGGGAAGCAGATTCTATTTAAGAATTTAAGGATCAATTTCAATACATATCCAGAGTTATCTTAACCTTTCTATAAATGAACAGGTATTTTAATAATTAGTGTTTGCCAACTTTGCACAGAAGAGCTGAATTCAGGGCTGAGATTTGACAAGTTGTTCAACATTTTTATTTCCCTTCTTTTAGGCAAATGACAGGCTTTAATATTATGTTTCAGCATAAACTGGTAATGATGCCCACACGGGTAGTCTAGGCACCATTCATGTGTGTGCATCTGTCTGTTTCTACATGGCTGCCTCAATCCAGATAGATAGATGGATGGATGATAGACCTCTTATTGCAGTTAAAGTGTATTCGGTGTTGCTCTTTTGGAAGAAGAGTCCTCATATTTATTTATTAAACTGATATCCTCCTACTCTGGGATAGGAAGCTATGGAGAAATTACCACGAACACTTGTTGACAGCATTTTCTAATGAACTGTGAAGCATGGTCCTGGAATCAGTGAGAGTCCATTCTGAATGGTTCCCCACTTCATGTGATGGTCTCACCCTCATTTTGTTAGGCAAGACAACCAGGCAAACCTACTTGAATGTATGCTCTGCTCTCCACGGGCTATACCAGCAAATTGCCCCTTCTGTGGAGACTGGACATTCTCTGTCTCCTGGTGGCATCTTTCTTGCAACCAAGCCAACATGTGACAAAAACAAGAGGCCAGGTGAGGTAGTACCTGCCCTTTCCAGGAAGAGGTTGGGAGAAGGGATGGAGCTACTGGCTGACCCTCCATCTGACCACTTGCTCCTGCACTCACTGTATGTAGAATTGGAACTTGAAGCCTTTCCTTCTTGAAGCTAAAACAGAAACTCCAGCTTCCAACCTCTATGCCCTTACTTTGAAAATTGACACTCTCCTTTAAAACTTACATGTGTCTTCTTAGAGAGCCGAAAGAAAAAAAAATTCATACGTACTTTTTTGATTTCACTGGAATGTACTTGGCAAAATCCACAAGGAAACATTCTGCCAGGTAATGGTCTGCCGAAGACACAATTGACTTAATAACAGCTCTGCACCAGCACTTGAGTTCCTGACAATAAACCACACACACCTACACAACGAAAAGAAAACCTGTGTGTTAAAGTCTCTAGTGTTGTAATGGGAGAACTGAAAAGGTCCCCTCAACACCATCTCAGCCTACACTTGACCTTTCGTAAGAAGAAAGAGACTCAGAAGAGGACAGCTGATCCTGCCCAGACCAACACTGCTTGTCTTTCTTGAGGTGAGGAAAATGACTCTAAATCAAACCAAAGCTTCATATTTATCTATTGGACCCCAGAAAATACAGGGAAAGTTCACCCCCACCATTAGGAAGTCAGGTTACCCAAAATGTGGAATATAGGAAAAGGATAATTGGCCTGGTTTCATTTCTTAGTAGTATGGGAAAGTCAATGGCATAGAAAAAAATGTGATTAATGATGATTTTTGAGAGGGAATGTAAATTATTTCTAACTTTTCTCATAATGGTTTATAAATCTTTTTCCTATCATGCTATTAGAAAAATTCAAATTCTTCTGAGAAAGACTGATCTATAGACAGAGTCAGACGATAGGACTGGGAGTTGAGGCTGCAACAAAGGAAGGAGGGGCAGAGGTTTAGGGTAAGGAAAATAAAGAAGCTAGTCGGCCAAAGTCATGAGCAAACCACAAGGGAGGCAGCAGCAGCCCTAGACTGAAAACCCCCACACTGTCCTTGCTGAGGTGCCGACATCTGTGATGAATCTAGAATAGATTCTCCGGTCCCCAGCCACAGGGGGAATCGTCCCAATGCCTGAATTTAGATGACACTCCATTTCCTGTAGCCCCATATGAACAACTGCCACATTCCATGGTAAGTCTAAATCTTGTGCAACCAAAAGTATTTAACACAAGGCAATGCTTATAAGCAATTAGAATACTCCAAAAGCTTTTATCATCTTAGTTGCCAAAATATTCTACTTTTTAAGTAGTATTTCAAGAAATGGTGCTCGAAGCACATTTAGATACATACCTGTCCTTCCTCCAACATTAACGGTTTTATTTCTATGTCTTGACACATGCTATTATAGAAGTTATTCATGGCACTATTTAGTTTTTGATAGTCAGCTTCATGATCTAAAAAGGGACTACATCCCTTTATAACAACCCAGAAGCAACCTGGATCCTCAATCTGTAAAATGTTTGAAAGACAAAACAAAACAATGCATGATTTAAAAGAAACCTAAAGTCATAAACCTTAGAATCACAAGGACTATTTCTAAGTTGGTCTAACAAATTCTTGATAAGCACCCCTGTCTCAAATGGTCAGACCAAAGATACAAAATGTTCAATATTTATGTATATCAAATCATCAGGCTGTACACCTTAAACTTACACAATGTTGTATGTCAATTACACTTCAATAAAGTTGGAAAAAAGATAAAAGCTAAAACATGTCACAAATAATATATAATTTGTAATAACATGTTGTGACTCAAAAAGCAAAGGCCAATGTCCTTGAGCACCTGTCTTTTGAAAATATTCATAATGAGATGTAAAAGCAAGGTTCAGTACAATGTTTTTAGTATCTTATGTCTTTCATTAGAAAGAGAAGGAAATACACATTCTGCTCATATTAAAAGAAATACATGGTGGCAGATAAACCAAATCAAATACAAATTTCTGGCTACATAGGGAGCCAGAAATGGGGTAGAAAGCATAGGGGTGAAAGTCAGACCCCTCTGAATGTTACCTGGTTATCTCACAAACTAAGATTTTCATTGTCAAAGGTACAAACACAAAATGAAAAGTTAACTTTAATTTAAAATAAGAACTCATGTTGAAAGGACCTAAAAACAATGACATCCCAAGATTTTGGATTCTAGGTACCAAGTGGCAGGCATACAGGTGTTCCCATTAACATTCTAATAAACAGCAGGAAAAAAAGAAAAGTTGGCCCTCTGGTTCCAGGAATGGAAAGTAGTTTATATAGACTAATCCACCTGCAGATGACAATATAAATCCTGGGAAAAAATACAAAATAACAACTTTAAGATGCTTCAGAGATACCAAAAGCAGGTACAAACTGGAGGGGATTTAATCCTTCAGAAGAGGACCCATTACTGAGTGAGACCCATGTTTACATGCAGCTTTCCCAGGGAAGCCTCCTTAGTCCAGGTGGTGCGGAGCAGCTACAAACTCAAGCAAAAGCCACATCTGTGGCTTGAGGAGCCAGAGAACAGCCCATGGGCCACCAGGGCAGCTATTAGGGGAGAAGTTCTGAAAGAGAAACACAGATGGAGAGACCTGAGGTCTGTATCAGAACACCCCTCAAATCCTTGGCAGTCCCTGAACGGCACAGGTGAGATTCCAAAGTCCAGAGGACAGCAACAATTGGACGGCTGAAAGAAATACAGTTTTACAGCTGGTGCCCGTGAGAACTGCAGAACACTCAGCACACAGACTGGTCCCAGCCTCTGCACTAAGAGGTCACACACACTCCAGCATGATTTCCAGCAACGTGAGGCTGTATTCTCTAGAATGTCTACCTGAGAAAGCTCAACGCTCCTAGAATTCACCGTTTGTTCTGGCCAACATCTGACAGAAGCCCTTGACCTCCCTTTACTAAAGGGTTTATAGTTGTGAGCCCTTCCTGTCCCTTTGAGATGTATATAACCCCAGAATCAGCTCCAACTGGCTTTACCCTGTTTCTAATTAGAAATTGAGTTGTTTTTCAAGAACAGAAAAAAAACCTGTTAAGTATGCAACCAGAGCAAGCACAAAGGAGAGTTTTGACTTTCAATAACACCCATAATCAAAGGCAACCCAACACAGGACCAACAGAGCTGGGACCTAACTGAAACTGAGTCACCGAAATCTTTGGTTCCTTCCCCCAAATGAAACCTGCCTCACCGGGCCAACCTTCCCTAAACTCTTAAATTCCACACTAAATCCTCAATGGGGAGACAGATTTTTTAAAGTATATTTTATTGATTGTACTATTTACAGTTGTCCCAATTTTTCCCCTTTGTCCCCCTCCACCCAATACCCCTTTTCCCTCCAACAATCCCTCCTTTAGTTCATGCACATGGGTCATGCATGTAAGTTCTTTGATTTCTCAATTACCTATACTATTCTTAACATTCCACCATATTGTACTCACCAGTTATAGTTCTTAGTCCTGGCACCTTTTCCCCCATTTTCCCCCCGCCTCCACTGATAACTCTCACAATGCTGTCCGTATCTACGATTCTGTTCCTGTTCTAATTGTTTACTTAGGTTTTTTTTTAAATTCAGTTGTTAATAGTTGAGTTTATCATTTTAATGTCTATAGTTTTTACCTTCTTTTTCTTAAATAAATCCCTTTAATATTTCATGTAATAATGGCTTGGTGATGATGAACTTCTTTAGGTTTACCTTGTCTAGGAAGCACTTTATATGCCCTTCCATTCTAAATGGATAAAGTAATCTTGGCTGTAGGTCCTTGCTTTTCATCACTTTGAACATTTCTTGACAGTGCCTTCTTGCCTGCAAAGTTTCTTTAGAGAAATCACCTGTCAGTCTTATAGAAAAGCCTTTGTAGGTAACTCTCCTTTCCTCTTGCTGCTTTTAAGATTCTCTCTTTAATCTTTGTCATTTTAATTATGATGTGTCTTGGTGTGGTCCTCTTTGGGTCCAACTTGTTTGGGATCCTCTGTGTTTCCTGGACTTGTATTTCTATTTCCTTCTCTGAATTAGGGAAGTTTTCTTTCATTATTTTTTCAAGTTAAGTTTTTATGTTCTTGCTCTTCCTCTTCTCTTTCTGGAATCTTTGGTTCCGATGTTGACACTTTCAGAGATGTCCCAGAGTGTTCTTATTCTCTCATTTCTTTTTGTTTTCTTTTTTAAATTTTTGTTTCTTCATTCTGTTCTGGTTGAACGTTTATTTATTCCTTATGTTCCAAATTATTTATTTGAAGCCCAGCTTTCTCCCCTTCACTATAGGTTCCCTGTGGGGTTTCCTTTATTTCACTTAGCATAGCCTTCATTTCTTCCCTTATGCTTCTGCCATACTCAAGCATGTCTGTCACATCTGTGAACATCATTATCACCAGTGTTTTGAACTCTATGTCTGTTAAGCTGGCTATCTCCTCGTTGCTGAGTTCTCCCACTGGTTTTCACAGTCAGAAGCAAGAAGCTTTATTTTCCCCCCCTGCGCTGGAACCGTGAGCTATGCAGTCTGGTGCTGGAAGGGTTCCCCAGGTGTCCCTCCCTACATTTTTTAATGTGTGACTGAACTTTCCACTAGCCACACCACACTTGGGGAAATAAATACTTCTATATTGGAGGAACGTTTGCTCAGTGTGATCACGATAAGAGGAAAAAACAGAGCTGTTCCTGGATCCAATAAAAAGGGAGGGGTTCCCAAATTCCAGGCACTGAATGTAGAGTGCAGCTCCCCTTGCCAGAGCCTGATAGAGTGGCATGTGCAGGATCTGTACCCTTGGAAGAGTCCTAGATTTCTGAAGGAGAAATCCTACTAGCCTATTTTAGGACTGGTGGTGGAAAGGAGTTTGGCAGATGGATCTGAAACCCCTAAAAGTGTGAGCAAATCCTCTGTAAGCATCAACTTGTGAATCTCAATTCATATAAGTAACAACATAAAACAGAAACAGAAAGTCTGTTTTTTTAAAAAAATCCCATCATTCGCTACTGCCCTCTCTTCTGCCCACTGAAATATAAAATTTTAACTTATTTATATTTCCTTTTCCCAATAATAAAAAACTCACTCCTCTGGTTTGTAAACTCCTTCCTCCAATAACATAGTGAACACACACGCCTTCCCAAGTCTCTGGCATGGCCAAGGAGCACTCCCACCTGCCTCAACACAAGAAACTACAGCAGTCAGTCGCCGCTCAGCAGATCTCACACAGAGTGAGCCCTGGCAGTGACTCTACCCCTACTACCCCGGCTCCAAGGACCGGAGGCGGTCAGGAAGTGACAGCCAGAGTACCAGGGCACAAGCGGGCAGGAGTCCCCACGAATAAAGACAAAACGCGCGCATGTGGGCTGGAGGAAGGGAAATAACAGGTCATCCCTGCCCTTGTCCAACAGGGAGTGGAGAACAGGTCAAGTCCCCCTATCCACAACCAGTGTGGGGTCCATGGAAGAGGGGGTGGTTACCGTGCCTCCCTTCCCCTAAGATTCCACAGTGAGTAAATACAGGCCACACAGTTAAATCTTAATTTGGGGAAAACAACTAATAAGATTTTACGCTACGTCTCAAATACTGCATAGGATACCGCTGAGATAAAATGTGTTGTTTTGCTGAAATTAGAGAACTCGGGATCTTATCCGGAACTCCTACTTGTGGTCACAGACCTGCGTTCCAGCCGGGCGGACCTGCACGGGGGTGGCTGGGGTTGGGTCAGTCCACCGACCCGGGGACTTCGCGCTCGCTCACCTTCAGCACCAGTACCTCCAGCATCTTTCCTGCGCCTCGCTGGCAGCCTCCGGGCTCGTCCTGCGACGTTCTGCACCGCTGCGGCCGCAGCCCCTTCCTAGTCTTCCAGTCGCTACTCACTCCGAGTGCACTTTGGGGATGAAAGCGGAATCTCTACCAGCGCCCACCTCGCCGTCCGTGAAGGCCGTGCCTCCTCCCAAGGTCGCTGCCGCGGGCTCCCCGCGCGCGGCTCCAACACCCCGGTACCCCCTCGCCGCCCAGGCCCACCACGCACCACAGGTGACGCCCTTGGTCCTCTAACCCGGACGCCTCCGCAGGCTCGCCTGGGGTCTCGACCAACCTGCACCTGCTAAAGCCTCGGGGCTTCCAGAAACCACGTGGTGCGCCAACGGCAAGGTCAACGGCCGGCGCCGGCGCGGCTCGCCTCGTGCTGCGCAGCGCGGCGGCGCGGGGCGGCGCGGCGGGGCAGGGCGGCGCGGGGCGGGGCTGCAGCGCACAGCCCGCCAGGTCCGGGGTCACGTGATTCCAGGGGTATTTGGGTTTCAGGGAGTTCCGCACCCATCTTTTTACCGGTCTGGAAGGGCAGAGTGGCCGCCTGTGGGCCGAATTAGTAGACTGCCCGGGGACAGTGCCGTCGGACTTCCTGCTGGTCATCCTTCACATCCATGCTTGGTGGAGACAGAGGCACGACTAGCTTCCGATGCCTGGTAATTCGGAGCCTAGTCTAGGCAACATTCCCCCCACCCCCCACCTCAGGCTGATTTCCCGCCCGTCTGACCCTCAAACTGGCTACCTGACATCTCCATCACGGGCATTCTTACCACCACTAAAGTTTACGAACCACACGCAGTCTATCAGCCTGCGTGTTCTTCCCCCAGACATGTTATCTTTTCCTATTGTTAAGGCACCACAGAGTTCTCCAAACTTGGGATATTTGGAAGTCGCTGTTTTCCTACCCGAAAACTGAGATTCGGAGAGTGGGTCTCAGAATTAGATAAGGTCACACTGGGTGAAACAAAGGACACCCAAAAAGTGCTTCGGGAGAGTTAGCTTTTTATTACTACCTCAGTAATAGGCACACACACACACAAAAATTGAATAAGCCAACAAACAAGAGGAAAGATGAGAGAATACTTCTTAAATATCGAAGGAACCATGGCCGAAAAAGGTGATGTGGCCTAAATGGTTTTACAGGTGAATTCTTTAATATTTAAATTATGGGGGGGGGAAAAAAAACAAAAAACATTTCTTAAGCCCCTGTCAAAATTTTCTAACACCAGAACCAACAAGAAGGTAACAGATTATCTCTTTAGAGAAAGCATGCCAGTTGTGAGGTTATATAATGGGGGAACAGAATGCTCTCATAAGCAACTAATTTGAAAGGTTTGATTTGACACGGTCAAGCAAACATTATATGCTTACAGTCTCAGGCAGGAGAATTGGAAAAGAGAAAAACAGCAAAGTACACGAAGCTCACTTGTTGCTGAATTGGGCTAACCTCCCAACAGAGTCACCTGGCAGGGCCAAGTCACCGAAAGCTCCAGACCTTGTCAAAAAGAGATGGGAAATCACCAGGTGTGATTTAAAGGGGAAGTTCCAGAGAGAGTTTCCAAGCTCCAAAGAAGATGCAGAAAACAGCCTTTTCTCAGCTCTTACTGTGGGGTCAATGTTTTTATTTTTCTTTCGACTAGAACCCATACTACAACACAGTACTGCCCAAACTTCTACACAACGCAGCTGACCAAAAAATGCAAATATTTATGTCACACTGGGATGAACAATCAAGACTCTTGCAATGGGTGCTCAGTAACCTGGGACTCCAGCCACCTAGTCCCCTTCAGACTAAAGGGAGTGACTATCCCTGTAACCTGTACCCCTGTAACAATTGTCATTCACCCTACCATTCTTTTGACATTGTTTCTCTAAACACTGACTCTAAGTAACATGTAGCTTGTAGATAAAAAGCATGTTTGTATAAGAATTCTATTCAATCCCTAGCCAGGGCACATAACTAGGTTGCAAATCAGGTCTCCAGCCAGGTCTGTAGCTGGAGGCAGGTGAAAGGCAACCACACATTGATGTCTCTCTCCCTCTGTGCCCATCTCTCTTCTCCTCTCCCTAAAAATAATAAATAAAATCTTTAAAATTAAAAAAAAAAAAAAAAAGAATTGTAGGAACTAATCTCAAAAGACACAGACTCTTACTTTCAGTCATCCCAGCTGTGGGAGATTTGCTGGCCTTCAAGCTAAAACCAGACTGACACACACCACACCACTGTTTGACCAGTTGCGAGGTCCTTGTTGGAATGGACTGTGTTGGTCTGCACATAGTCCCCTCAACAGAGAACTCTCAACCCACTCCGCTTGATCGCTTTGTTCTGCTTTCCGTCACCCTCCTTATGAAAACCTCTGCCTGCACTTAGATGTTAAAATTGTTTTTGAGCTGTGGCTGGTGTGGCTCAGTGGACTGAGTGCCGGCCTGCAAACTGAAAGGTCGGGGGTTCAATTCCCAGTCAGGGCACATGCCAGGATTGCATACCTGGTTAGTCCCCAGTTAGGAGTGTGCAAGAGGCAACCTATTGATGTATCTCTCGCACATTGGTGTTTCTCTCCCTCTTTTACCCTCTCCTTCTCTCTTTAAAAAGGAAATACATGAAATCTTTATAAAAACAATATATTGTTTTTGAGGAATAAGCCTGTAATTTTCACAGGTTGCTGGCCCCTGAAATTAAACCACTTTCCTTCTCACCAGCACCTGTCTCACAAGTTTGGTTTTTGTGGCAGCAGGCAGTCAAGTCAGGCGGGGCGGGGGGGGGGGGGGGGTGTCATTTTTCCCAGTTTCAGATTTTGGCAAGCCAGCCAGGAGTAAGTGGGAGCCCCCATAAGTCCTTGAACTTTAGACAGGGTTCCCTAGGCTGCCTGTGGCTAATGGACCCTGGCAGAGACCTTGGAGTCCCTAGCAGCTGCCAAGTGAGTTCACTTGGGGACTATACCTCACTGTCTCTCGGGGATGGTCACATGCTATTCCTGGCTAGGGGGAGGAACAGGTATCTGGTGGGTTGATGGGCCTGTAACTAGGTAAGTCAGTCCCTGGTGTATATGACCATGACCAAAATACCTCTGCCCCACCATCTTGGTTCTTTTGAAGCATCTGGGATTCAATTGACACCACTCAGTGCGTGACAAGGCTTTGTGATGCAAAATCCCAGCCCCCTGCACAAGGACCTGTTAAGAGGACTCTGTTTTGGTTGTATATGTACTTTTGGACTTATGGTTCTGGTGGTTATATTTTTTATGGTTTTTCTGTGTTAATTTTCTGTGTTTTTAGTGCCAATATAACTCTGCTTTATAAAAATAAAATTGCATCTGGCCCTGGCTGGTTGCTCAGTGGATAAGGCACCAGCCTATGAACCCAAAGGTCACTGGTTGGATTCCCCAGCCAGGGCACATAACCAGGTTGCAAGCCAGGTCTCCAGCCAGGTCTGTAGCTGGAGGCAGGTAAAAGGCGACCACACATTGATGTTTCTCTCCCTTTCTTCCTCCCTTCCTGACCTTCTCTCTACAAAATAATGAATAAAACATTTTTTAAATCTTTAAAACAAGTTGCATTTGATCTGGTCTGTCCTTAGCTAGTAATCAAAGGTGCAGTGATATCCTGAAAGGTAGTGGCCTTGGCCACATGTTAGACGAGAAGAAAATGCTTTTCAAGGAAATAAAAGAACGAATCAACAAATGGGACTATATCAAATTAAAAAGTTTCTGTTCAGCTAAAGAAAATATCAGCAAAATGCAAAGGGAACCAACTGTATGGGAAAACATAATTGCCAATGATACCTCAGACAAGGGTCTGATCTCCAAAATATATAAAGAACTAATGCGACTCAACACCAGGGAGACAGACAGCCCAATTAAAAAATGGGCAAAGGACCTGAACAGACAACTCACTGAGGAAGATATAC
>PVIW01006021.1:0-94670 GCA_004026585.1 Noctilio leporinus | reverse complement strand
CTGCAGGCCTATTCCTTGTATTCATACACTTGGTTCTGTTTTGCTTGTTGTTAGTTTTGCTCATTATTGTCCCATAATGGGTGAGATCATAAAAAATATGGAACGCTTCACGAATTTGCGTGTCATCCTTGCGCAGGGGCCATGCTAATCTTCTCTGTATCGTTCCAATTTTAGTATATGTGCTGCCGAAGCGAGCACTTTTTTTTTTTTTTTTAAGATTTTATTTCATTATTTTTTAGAAAGAGGGGAAGGGAGAGAGGCAGAGAGGGAGAAAGACACCAGTGTATGGTTGCGTTTCACCTGCCTTCAGCCACAGACCTGACTGGAGACCTGGTTTGCAACCTGGTTATGTGCCCTGGCTGGGGAATCGAACCTGCGACCTTTGGGTTTGCAGGCCAGCACCTTAACCACTGTGCTACCAGCCAGGTCTCTTTGTTTCTTAACACTGGACTTGGCCTTGTGACTTGTGTTGACCAATGGAATGAGGCAGAAGTTAAGTATGACAGTTCCAAGTATAGGCCTTAAGAAACTTTGTGCATTTTCTATGTTCAGGCTAACCTGCTGGTCAACAGCGGAAAGTAAGAGGCACATAGAGCAGAGATACCCAGTCGGCTGCCTAGCCAACATCAGCCAGTTCAGATCAGCCAACCTTCAAGTTGATCCATAGGCACTGTATAAATAAGAACTGTATACACTTTTGTATGATGTGACCAGTTGTTTGTTGATAATGAATTGATTTAATCTGCTCTGACTCAGTGGTCAAATCAATTTCAATACCTACTACATCTGGCTAACTTTATACATCATCTTGATCGGCTTCAGGATGCCCAGCTTAAACATTATTTCTGTGAGGGTCTGTGAGGGTACTTCCAGATGAGATTTAGCGTTTGAATCAGCAGACACAGTAAATTGCTCTTTCCAGTGTGGGTGGACATCATCCAATCCATTGAGGGCCTAAATATCACCAGAACAAAAGCCAAACAAAAAAGAATGCATCCCTTGTTTTCCTGCCTCACTACTTGACCTGGGACATTTCATTTCATCCTCTCCTACCCTTGTACTAGAATTTACAACATCATCTCCTCTGGTTCACAGGTCTTTGGACTTGAACTGAATTACACCACTGGCTTTTCTGGGTCTTCAGCTTGCAGAAGGTAGATATCATCTTCTTATGGGACTTCTCATCCTCTGTAAATATGTGACCCAATTGCTCATAATAAATATATATCTCCTATTGGTTCTGTTTCTCTGGAAAACCCTGACTAATACAGTGACCTTGTGACCTTGAATAATTGACCCAACTTTCTCTTCTAAGCCTCAAGTCCACCTTCAATATAGAAATAATATAGAAACAATAAGGTCTGCTTTATCATGTGCTGAGAGTTTCATACATAGCAACTATGCGCACTCGGTTACTATGAGTTATGGTCAATATTTGTACGCTTTTATTCCTAGTTGCAAAAATCACAAGCCTAGAAAATAATTGGTTGGTCATGCAGGGGAGAAAAGGCAGGGTCAGTTCCCAGTGATCTCCAGTTTCTCAAGCTGTTCCTGTCCTGCCCTTTGCCCTGCAAACATTTATGTTCTGGCAGTGGTGGTGATGGCAGAGTTGGGTCCAGCAATGTGATGGTTAATGGAGTATCTGGCCTCTGATTCTTGGACCATTAAGCCAAAGAAATTATTGGATGGAAAAGACAAGAAAGAACAGGGGGTATGTGCCCTCTAGTCCTGCACTAGTGTTTTCCTATGGCTTCCAGGCACCCAAGCGCTCTAAACCTTACATAATATGGGCCCTGGCTGGTGGCTCAGTAGATAAGGTGCCGGCCTGTGAACCCAAAGGACGCTGGTTCGATTCCCCAGTCAGGGCACATAATCAGGTTGCAAGCCAGGATCTCCAGCCAGATCCATGGCTGGAGGCAGGTGAAAGGCAACCATACATTGATGTTTCTCTGTTTCTCTCCCTCTCTGCCTCTCTCCCTTTCTCTCTTTCTGGAAATAATAAATAAAATCTTAAAAAAAAAGCTTTAAACCTTACATAATATGAAGTTCTGACGTAGCAAGAATAGCCTGCAGGGCCCTCACTGTGCAGCTACTTCAAACATGGCTATAGGTGGAAAATTTTTGCTCACCGAAACTCCTTGGCCTAGTTTTGGCAGGGTAGCAGGGTGCTTTGCTTTTTTGTTCTCTTCCTTTTAAAGCTGACAAGGAAAACAAAGTACAGAAATCATGTTAACCGAATAAAGAGACACTATGTTTTCTCAAAAACCTCACTGGCGTCAGAAAATGTATCCCCAGATGAGCCATAACCAGATGAGGAGGCTACACATAGTTCGAATCTTTACAAAAGAAAGTTTTCATTACAGACTTTCTATTTTATAACCAGTGGGTCCAAGTTTAGGTTCTGAGAAGAGTTGAGACTTCCAAATTCTTCACTTCTCTACTTCCAAAATCATAACTATGACACTTTATTCCCTATTATTAGGTTATTTTATTTTAAACATGAATGAAACTGAGAGTCATTCCTCTTCACTTTCCAAATTCTTAAAACAGCTACTCTTTGTTTTTAATGGTGCTGTTAAAAAAAAAGAAAGAAAGAAAGAAAGAGAAAAGAAAACAGTGCATTCCTGAAACATTGCAAAAGACCAACAGAAGGGAGGCAAGTGCAGCATCTTGGAGAGGATCCTGGGGAAGAGCTTTTCAAACTTTTTCCAAGAGTGCCTGAACAGAAGGGGAGAGCAAAATTGTTGCCCTGGGACATTAGAAAGTACAAATATAAATGAAAGTGGATACCATTAGTGAGAGCTCACTGCGTGCCTGCCACTGTTCTAACATTTAACATATACTTGAAATTAATGCTCATAATCCTATAAGGCAGATGATATTATTATTTCCATTTTATAAATGAGGAGACTGAGAAATTAAGACACAAAGAGGTAAGCCACTTGCCCAAGGACACACTGTTAGAAAAGAGTAGAACTGAGATTCAGAGTCTTGCTCAAAAGTCTACGGTTTCAGTCACAAGTTGCCATGAATGGTCTACCACCAGCTCCAAATTTCTTTAAGCTTTGCCTGGAAAATACAAATGGACGTCTCATTCTGTTCCATAATATTGTCACATTTGCTTTAATATAAAATACTTCTCTCAAAGATTTTCATTTATATTTTTAATGTCCTACTTCTTCTTTAAGTAAATCTTTGGGTAAAACTGAAGATAGACCAATTATTTAACATGGTGTGCTCAGTTTGAGATGTGTTGGCCTGGAGTAGCTAAACTGCCCAAGGGAAATAAAAATACCATTATGGTTTCAGTCAAGGTTAATTTGTCTGATCAACCAAATATTTAAGACAGAAGCTTAGTTTCTTCCCCAGTATGAAGGCAACTGATTCTAAAGGGTTGTGGGTAAAATGGAAGTGAACAAAGCAGACAAACTGAATAATTTAGCAGGAAAAAGGAAACTAACATTAGTTAGACAGATGAAGTTTCCCAGCTCAAAATAAGCATAAGACTTGACATAAGGCAGACCAACTTACAAGCAAGATATTTTTAATTTGTACTGAGATGTAAGAGCATGTGAAAGAGGTAAAAAGAATGAGAAACAAAGAAAATGTGTGAGTGAGTGTGTATGTGTGTGTGTGTGTGTGTGTGTGTGTGTGTGTAAGAGGGAAAGCGAAAAATTTGGAGGGGAAAAAAGTCTGCTTTTATAATAAATGATAATACAACTTAATGGGGAAAAAGTACAGGCTTTAGAGCCAATTCAACCATGAATGGGAACATTATATGTAATACTTACTAATAGTATAATTTATCTTATGTTATTAAATTCGTTCCAATTTCAAAGATTTAAAATGTTTTTCAACTTCATCTGAACTGATGAAGTGCAGTCATGTCTCTGAATTCCATTTACAAAATGAAGGTAATATCCTGCAGGGTGATGGTGAGGGGTAAATGAGATAACATATGCCTAACATCCGCGAGGTCCTCAGGAAACTATTATTATTATTTCCACCCCTTTTGCTAAAGGCAAGTTAATACCCTCCTTCCCCAAAATAATATTTTATTTTTGCTTCAAAAGTTTAAGTTACAAAAGGGAGCATTCACCTCATTGCAAATGAAAACAATATGCCAATGGGTAAAGCAAGACAGTATTTATCCTCTCCAGTTTTTTCTACGTTTATAGAACAAATACATGTGTGTGAATATCTACACACATGTAGAAAGTAATACACCTCTTAAAAATACACTTTTATTTATTTATTTAAAAAGATTTTATTTATTATTTTTCAGAGAGAGGGTAAGGAGAAGAGGCAGAGAGAGAGAGAGACATCAATGTATGGTTGCCTTTCATCTGCCTCCAGCCACAGCTGGCTGGAGACCTGGTTTGTAACGTGGTTATGTGCCCTGACTGGGAATGGAACCACCTTTGGATTCGCAGGTCAGCACCTTATCCACTGTGCCACCAGCCAGAGCTAAAATACACTTTTAGATGTAGTTATTTGAGCACCCTTAGAATTTTTCCCACTATATAATGAATAAAGAACCACATTAGGAAACATAATTTAATTTTTTATTATTATTATTTTTCAGAGAGAGGGGAAGGGAGAGATGAAGAGAGGGAGAGAGACATCTATGTATGGTTGCCTTTCACCTGCTTTTCGCTACGGACCTGGCTGGAGACCTTGCTTGCAACCTAGTTATGTTGCCCTGGCTGGGAATGGAACCAGCAACCTTTGGGTTCGCAGGCCAGCACCTTACCCACTGTGCCACCAGACAGGGCATATTTTGGGTGTTTTTAAAGGGAGTAGGGTTTAATGGCTTCATTTCACCTTTAATATATCTTTAATATCTGTATACCCCTCAAATAAACAAAATACCTTTCCTTGTCACCAAACTATGTTATTAAGAGTCATTCCTGGTGGTGGGCAAATCAAGCCCATTAAAACAAAGGACCCCGCCCCCTGCCACCAATAGAATCCTGTTACAGGCTTAGCAATTTTTTTAATAGGGGGAAGAGAGGGAGAAAAAGAGGAGATAAACATCAATGTGAGAGAGAAACATTAATCGGCTGCCTCCCATTTGTGCCCTGCCCCAGGACCAAACCCATAACCCAGGCCCTGACCAGGAATCCAACCATGACCTCTGGGTTGGTATAACAATGCCCTGCTGAATCGCACTGATCAGGGTACTCAGTCATCCTTTTTGGTTCTTCCCCAACCCTTCTTCTTCTTCTTTTTTTTTTTTTAATTTTAGAGAGAGGATAAGTGAGGGAGAAAGAGAGGGTAAGAAACATTGATGTGAAAGAGAAACATCTATTGATTGCCTTCTGTATGCAGCCTAGGGAACTAAGTTTGCAGCCCTGGCTGGTGTGTGCCCTGACTGGGAATTGAACCAGGAAATTTTCAATTCACAGGATAATTCCCAACCAACTGAACCACACCAGCTATGGTTCAGCCATCCTTGATAGACACTAGCTATTGGCCTATACAAGGAGGATATCTGGATTAATAATTATAATATCAATATTTTATAATTACAATAATCATACTATTAATAACTATATAATCAACAACTAATAATCCAGGTTCAATGCCGAAAAACAGCAAGAGGACAAGCTCCATGGTCGCCCAGTGCTGATGGGTGGAGCATCCATTTGCACTCTAATGTCAGATGGAACAGGTATGGCCACATGGACTAACAATTTCTCAGTTTATCCTCAGACTAACCAAATCAATCCAGTAGGATGTTGAACCCACAGTACCTAAGAAGCACTTAAATTCACAGAGGATGTTATTTGTTTATACGGGGAAGGTAGGGAGAGGAGCATCAATGTGTGAGAGATACATCGATTGGTTGTCTCTCACAGGCTCCTACGCCCCAGTTGGGAACCTGGCCTGCAGCCCAGGCATTTGCCCTGACCTGGAGTCAAACCAGTGACCTTTTGGTTCATAGGCCAGCACTCAGTCTACTGAGCCACACCAGCCAGAGCTAAACTTTCTGATTTATACACCAGACTTCTGCTCGTATCCTCTTCGATTGCTGTGGTGCAAACCCTCCCAATCCACCAGCGAGATCATTCTCCAAATGAAGCAAACTATAGCTCAGGTAGCTTCAGCCCAACTTACACAGGCTACTTCACTCTTACTACTAGTTACATCATTTGCATGTAACTTAGGAAATTGAGGAAGGGATCCTGAAACCCAGGCAACTGGTTGATTATTGTTGGACTCCCTCCTCCTCCTGGCTAAGCTTCAGCTCTGTTCTTGGCTCTCAGCACTCTTGAGTCACAGGAATGTAAACACTGGGAAAACTCATCTTCTTCATCTTGTCTCTTACTTCCAGTGTCCCTCTGAATTTACCGACCTAACATATTTTATTTATAATAACTACTAAACCAAATATATTTCCTTCCTTCAATAAAATAGATCTCTTTCTGGTCAAAGACAAGAAGGTGAGATGAGGCTTTCCTAATGAAAAGGGAGAGGACTGGGACAGCAAAGAGCTGCAATGGGAATGCCAGCTTAGCCTATTTATTTATTTATTTATTTGAGAGAAGGGAAGGGAGAGAGAAGGAGAAGTAAAGAAACATCGATGTGAGAGAGAAGCATTGAGGGAATCAAACCCACAATCTTTCCACAATCAAACCCACAAAATCTTTTTTTTTAAAAAGATTTTATTTCATTATTTTTAGAAAGAGGAGAAAGGAGAGAGGCAGAGAGGGAGAGAGACATCAATGTATGGTTGCATTTCACCTGCCTCCAGCCACCGACCTGACTGGAGACCTGGTTTGCAACCTGGTTATGTGTCCTGGCTGGGGAATCGAGCTTGCGATCTTTGGGTTCGCAGTCCGGCGCCTTAACCACTGTGCTACCAGCCAGGGCTAGCCAATTTATTAATGTGTGTCAGTGTACAGTTGTATTTAATGCAAGAGCTTGGAAACTCAGACACGTTTGGATTCCAGAATTGGATAAACCAGTTATTAGTTGTGTAATGTTGGAAGTAATAATAGTAGGCCCATAGCTTGTTGAGAAGATTAAATAATAATGCATGTAAAAGTGCACAGCAGAGTTCCCAGTACATGGTGCACCTCAATAAATAGTAACTTAGAATTTCCATTTCCAAATTACACCACTCTTTAGACCAGTTAAAAGATAATGCATAATACAGATTTGAGTGATTATTGAGTTTTTATTGCTTTCTATAAACATAAAGATATTCCTGAGGAGGGAAGTATTATTAAGTCTTTGGATAGAATTCAGTAAAGAATTAGCACTATGCTATAATGAATTTAAAGGGAGAAGGCACGGTCTTCATCCCCAATGGAACAAGACATGGAATTTTTTAAAGACTTTATTTTTCAAAGAAATTTTAGGTTTACAATAAATTGACAGGTATGTACAAGTTATAGAAATTCCGATATATTCTGTGCTACACACATGCATAGCCTTCCCCATTTTCAACAGAATGGTATTTCTTTCTTTCTTTTTTTTTTTTTTTTTTTACCAAGGATGAACCTATATCCATGTATCATAATTACCCAAAGTCTGTAGTTTACTATGCAATTCTCTATTGGTATTGTTCATTCTATGGATTTTGACTAAAGTGTAATAACATACATCATTAAAATATTTAGAATAGGGCCCTGGCTGGTGACACAGTGGATAAGGCACTGGCCTTCGAACCCAAAGGTCATTAGTTCAATTCCCAGTCAGGGCACATAACCAGGTTGCAAGCCAGGTCTCCAGCCAGGTCTGTAGCTAGAGGCAGGTGAAAGGCAACCATACATTGATATCTCTCTCCTTCTCTGCCTCTCTCCCTTCTCCCTCTCTAAAAATAATAAAATCTTAAAAAAAAAAAAAAAAGACTTAAAAATATTTAGAATATTTTCACTGTCCTAAAAATTCTTTACACTCTGCCTATTTATCTCTTTCTACTTCCACCCCTTGCAACCATTGACCTTTTTTATTTTCTCCATAGTTGTGCCTTTTCCAGAATTTCCTATAGTTGGGATTATGTAGTACATAGCATTTTTAGATTGGATTTTTTCACTTAGCAATATACATTTAACGCTTATCCATGTCTTTTTATGGCCTGATAGCTCATTTCTTTTTAGCATTGGGTAATAGTTCCATTGTCTTGATGTACCACATTTTTTAAAAATTCATTAACATACTGAAGGACATCTAGTTTGCTTCCAAAACTTGGGGGTTTGGCAATTATGAATAAAGCTTTTATATATATCCATGTGCATGTTTTTATGTAGACAAAAGTTTTCAGCTTTTTGGGATAAATACCAAGGAGTGAGCTTGCTGCACTGTATGATGAGTATGTTAGTTTTGTAAGATATAATCTATCTTCCAAAGGGGCTGTACCATTTTGCATTTCTTCTAGCAAAGTATGAGAGTTTCTGATACTCCCCATCCTCACCAACATTTGGTGCTATCAGTGTTTTGAATTTTGGCCATTCTAATAGATGTGTAGTGGAGTATTATTATGGTTTCAATTTGCATTTCCCTATAGCATACAATGTAGAACCTCTCTTCATATGCTGATTTGCCATCTGTATACTTTCTTTGCTAAGATGTCTGTTAAGGTCATTGGCCCAATTTTTAATTGAGTTGTTTTCTTATTGTTGAGTTTTGAGTTCTTTACATGTTTTGGATAATAGTTTTTTATCAGATATGTCTTTTGCAAGTATTTTCTTCCAGTGGTTTGTCTTCTACTTCCCTTCATGTTGTCTTCCACAGAGAAGATTTTTTTTTTTTAATGAAGTCAAATTTGTCATTTATTTCTTTCATGTATTGTGTCTTTGATGGTATATCTAAAAAAGCATCAGCATACCTAAGGTCATCTAGGTTTTTTCCTATGTTACTTCTAAGAGTTTTATAGTTTTGCACTTTACATTTAGATCTATGATCCATGCATTGCAACTATTCAAGCAAGGTTAAGGGCTGCATGATTGGGTAACTAACTCCCAGGAATTGAGAACTATAAAATAGTTAAGAACCTCTTTCTAGAGGAAGGGAAGTTTAAAAGAAGTCATACTTAAAATTTTAGGAGGGATGTTGATGAGCTAGCATAAATAACCTGGATTATGCAGACTCCAGAAATCATGCAGTGTTTACTGTTGTAAGAAAATAAACAAAGCTGGTGAGAAAGAAGAGAATGATTTTCTTCAAATATATAAAAAGCTATCTTATGAAGTAAAAATTGCTGCCCCAATAACACCTAGTCTGATAGTACCTGCCCAGTTCATTTCCCCTTCTGTATAAATGGTTCCAATACACAAACATGAGCACTGCACCTCTTTGAAGTATTTCACTGCTCTACCATGGTCTCAGGTGATTGAACAAAGATAGTGCCTAATCCAACCAAGTTAGGTGTTCAGATCCTCCTTTCCAGAAATTTGGGATTGGTCCAAGGGTGACTGAGCCTCTAAATGACTGAATGGAACAGAGCACTCTACTGTCAAACTGCATTAGATTGTAACCCAGCAAGAAATAAACATTTATCATATTACACCACCAAGATTTGAGGAATGTGTGCAACAGTGGTTTACCTACCTTGATTAATATAATAAGTTAGACTATATCATCTTTAAATACTCATTCAAACTCTTAGATTTCTTAATGAAAGTAAGACTTGTTAAAAAATCTAATCTATAGATTACCTTTAAGATGGGTTAAAGGGAAAGAGAAAAGAGAAGCAGACAGATCAGTAAAAAATCTCATACAAAAATTTAGCATGCACATATTAGGGGCCTAAATTTGAGACCAGGGCAGAAACAGAAAATAAAGTATAGCTGAGAGGAAGATTACTAGAGAGACATCAATAATACCTAATTGCATTAACCATGCCTTTTTATTTCCTGTATTTCTGATGATATGACATTTTGAGTCTTTCTGACCCTAAGGAGACTGATGCTCCCCAGAATACCCAATTCCTGGTGATAGTAAAGACTTGCCTGCGAGTGTGACTTTATATGCAAACTAACCAATCCAGATCTTATAGTCCAGCTCTCTCCTACGTAGGGCTCTCTCTCACAGGGCTCTCGCACTGACCATTATTCATTTGCCCTCACCACCAGGAGGCCAGGTAACTAGACAACTAGAGATGGCCCCTGTGCCCCAGAGTCTGCTGAAATTATTCAAACTAGCAAAAGCTAAGCCTGCTCACTCTACCTCATTCCTTTCTTTCCTTGAAAACCACAATAAAGACTCTTTCCACATTTCCCTCACTCCCACTGCCTCCTGACCAACCCTGTGCTTCCCTATATGGCCCTGTTTGTCATAGTGTGCTCCTCCTCTTGCAACTGTGAGTAATAACCTCTCTTTTCCACAGCAGTCATCCCTGGTCCATTGGCCTTAACTTGCCTGAATAATAATAACACCCACATTTAAAAACACTAATTAGGTGTGATGGGCAAGAAAGAGTCAAATACTACCTCATCTTATACTACTCTCCCTTTGCCCACTATATTTCAGTGGCCCTTTAGTACCTTAAACACACTGAGTTGTTTTCCATTTCAGTATATTCACACATGCCCTAAAGAGAGTGGCAAGAAGTATTCAAAGTCATGAAAAGCAGGGACTTAGAGCCAAGATTGTTCTACCCAGCAAACCTATCATTTAGAATCAAAGGGCAGATAAAGAGCTTCCCAGATAAGAAAAACTGAAGGAATTCATCATTACCAACAATTATTGTATGAAATGTTAAAGGGGCTTATTTAAGAAAAAGAATATCAAAACTATGAACAATAAAATGGCAATAAATACATATCTATCAACAATTGAATCTAAGAAACTAAGTAAACAAGAAGAGCGGAGACAGAATCAAGGATACAGAAAGCATTTTGATGGTTGCCAGATGGGACAGGGTGTGGGAGAATGAATGGGTGAAGAGGTGAGGGGTTTAAGAAGTACAAACTGGGGAGGAAAAAGGGGATGGATATAACACAACAACAATAAAATTAAATTTTAAAAAAAGTAGAAACTGGTAGTTACAGAATGCCAGGTGGATATAAAGGACAGTATAGGAACTGGAATATCCAAAGAACTTATACGCATGACCCACGAACATGAACGATGGTGGTGGTGGTGGGGATTGTCTGAGTGAGTGGGGGATGCTAGAGGGAGGGAGGGGCAAAGGGGCAAAAACTGGGACAACTGTAATAGCCTAATCAATAAAATATTGGAATATTGAAATCTGAAAAAATTTACTCAGTGTCACCATATCAGAAATGTATGAAATACAAGGGAAGTTTAAAAACACTTCAAATAATATAGAGGTCAGGATATAGGATGCCATATGGCTTGTTAAATATGAGGAACCACAGGAGCTTCTACTGAGCTTTCCTAACTTCCACATACCAATAAACAAACTAGGTAACAGGACCCTCTGAGGAACAATTATTCAGTGTCAATTATTTTCTTTTACCACATATTTGAAACAAATGATCTACCATAACACTCCAAAGGGGTCAATAATTGTTCTTTTTCCTTTATATGTTGTATCCTAAAAATCTCAGTGTTTTACTTAAAGCTCCATCACAGTAACCGTATTAGTGTGATACACTTCCTGGTTTATTCTGTTTTTAATATTTCCATTTTCATTTTAATGATATTAATTTGTATCTGATAAAGCTTTGATAAATAGATAGGAACTAATTTGTTCATCATCTGATCACAGTGGTTGGACAAAGTGAACCAAACTAGTCCAATCAAATGCTCTCTACCATGAATATGGGAAAGGCATTATTCCATGCAGTTGTTCACAAAAGCAAGGGAGTTGCTATGTTAAACAATGTTGGATATCTCTGCAAAGAATATCTTTTTTAAAAATATCATTAAAAAGCTAGCAATAAGATGCAATAATCTGGATTTATGGCCAAGATGGAAGCATAGGTAGACACTCTGTGTCTCCCCCCACAACTAAGAAATACAACTACGTCAAACTGGAGACAACCAGAAGTTCCAGAAAATCGAACTGTATGCAAGTGCAACAAACAAAAATATACAGAAGAAATAATCATCCAGACAGGTAAGAGGAATAGAGCCTAGACAAAAAGGATGCCATTTGGTGGCAGGGTGGCAGCAGTGGTGGGACAGCAGCTGTGGCTGGCCAGCAAAAAATGCAGTTACACATTTAAAAATGTAGGATAGGACACCGGGGGAGTGCTCTCAGCATGGGACCAGAGGGTGCAGCTCACAGTTCCAGCGCCAGGGAAAACAAAGCTTTATTGCTTCTATCTGTGAAAACCAGTGGGATTTGGGGCAGAGGCAGAAGCTGCCAGTCTCTCAGCATAGCATGCTTGTTTAGAGGCCTGTCTGGGTCTAAAACATCCACAAACCCACCAAGTCTGGGAACCATGGCCAGGACAACAGCCAGAGAGGTGCCAGTCCGATATGGGAAGTGGGAGAAGTGCCTGGAAAAGGGGCAAGAGTTGAGCAAGCAGCATTGTTCCCTCTCAGACCTCTTCCCCACATATAGTGCCAGAATGTGGTGAAATGGGTCACCCTAACTGACAAATACCTAAGGCTCCATCACTTACAATGCAACAGGTGTGACAGCTCTACTAAGACACAGAGGCAAACACAGGAGCCTGTCAAGTTGAAGAAACAGAGAAGTATGGCCCAAAAGAGGGAACAGATCAAGGTTCCTGGGGAAGAACTAAGTGATAAGGAGATAGCCAACCTAATAGACACAAAGTTCAAAACACTGGTGATAAAGATGCTCACAGGCTTGACAGATATGCTTAAGTACAGCAAATGCAGAAGAGAAAAAGTGAAGGCTATGCAAAGTGAAACAAAGGAAAAGTCACACAAAACCAATGGTGAAGGGAAAGAAACTGGTGTTCAAATGAATGATTTGGAACATAAAGAAGAAATAAAGTCAACCAGTACAGAATAAGGAAACAAGAATTGAAAACAAATGAGGAGAGGCTTAGGAACCTCTGAGACTTTAAACATTTCAATATACAAATCATTGGGGTGCCGGAAGGAGAAGAGGAAGAGCAAGAAATTAAAAACATATTTGAAAAAATAATGAAGGACAACTTTTCTAGCTTGGTGAAGAAAATAGACATATAAGCCTAGGAAGCACAGTGAGTCCCAAACAAGCTACACCCAAATAGGACCACACCAAGACACATCATAATTAAAATGCCAAAGGTTAAAGATAAAGAGAGAATCTTAAAAGCAACAAGAAAAAAGCAGACAGTTACCTACAAAGAAGTTCCCATAAGACCAACAGCTGATTTTTCAAAAGAAACTTAGCAGGTAAGAAGGGACTGGCAAGAGGTATTTAAAGTGATGAAAAGTGAGGACCTACATCCAGGAGTACTCTATCCAGCAAAGATATCATTTACCATGGAAGGGCAGATAAAGTGCTTCCCAGACAATATAAAGCCAAAGGAGTTCATCATCACCAAGTCACTATTATGTGAAATGTTAAAGGGGCTTATTTAAGAAAAAGAAGATAAAAACTATAAGCATTAAAATGACAATAAACTAAGCAAACAAACAGAAGAGGAACAGAATCATAGGTATAGAGATGATTTGAAGGGCTACCTGCTGGAAGGGGAGTAGGGGAGAAATGGGGAAATGGTGTAAAGCATTATCGGTAAGTACAAAATAAACAGGGGGAAGTTAAGAATAATATAGGAAAGGGGGAAGCCAAAGAATTTCTATGTATGATCCATGGATGTGAACTAAGTAGGATGGGATTGCTGGAAGGAAGGAGGGTACTGGAAGGAGGGGAGCAAAGGGAAAAGAAATTGGGACAACTGTAACAGTATAACCAATGAAATATACTTAAAAATAAAATAGCCAAAAATAAAATAAAATAAAATCATCTATGATTATAGTCTGTCTTTCCTTTGAGGGAAGATTATCATGAGGTCTAACCACCAGACAGGCAGCCTTAAACTGGTTGGTTCGATCTAGCAGTCTCAACAATTAAAGTGAATAATATTCTGAAAATACTCAATACCAGGTCAATTTGTTAACAGTGGACAACTAGCCCCAAACTGCTATTCAATATAGCTGCTATTCAAACTGCTATTCAAAATACCCCAAATAATTCAGAGGTATTTAGGGTATATCTCTTTCAGATGCTGAGCATTCTCCCATTTGGAAAAGAAGTTTATTGCTTATTGCTTACATTTTCTTCTCAGAATCAGAAGGAATTTTTAGCAGAAAGAGACCTATATTTACCCAAATGAAATGCAAAAGAGAATTAATACCCTAAGAAAAATGCCTTGCATTAATCATGTCTTTTTATTTTCTGCATTTTAATGCTTTGAAACTAGCCAATCCAGAGCCCACACCACCACCTTCTCAATGGGCTTCCACACTCAGGATAGAGATTCTAGATTCTCCTGTCCTAATCATCCCAGAGCCAATTACCAGACAACTAAGGGACAGCCCCTGTGCTCCAGAGTCCACTGAAATTATTCAAACTAGACAACCCTAAACCTGCTTACCCTGCCTCTCCCATTTCTTTTTGTAGAAACTATAGTAAATGATCTTGCCCACATTTCTTCCTACTCACCCTGCCTCCCAACCTACCCCTGCTGCCCCGTGTGTCCCCAGGATGGGGTGCACCCTTTCCTCTTGGGATCTGTGAGTGTAACAGACTTGCTTTTACATGGTGGTCATCTCCTGATCCATTGGCCTTGCTATACCTAAATAACACGGCAAACTGTTTTAAAACATTCCTAAAAACTTCTATGATTTTTCTTTACCTAATAATAATTGATTAGAGTTGAGAGACACTATGTAAATAATCTATTTCAACCCATGCCAGAGATAAATTTAATAATAGGCTCCAGGGTGGCCACTGGCAGATTATGTTCATATCACAGCATGCTTTCCTAGTGAACCCAAAGGTAACCCCAGGGCTCTATGACAGAGGAGCACTCCAGGCAGCTTCTGTCAGCCATCGATCTGGTTTAAAGATGAAATCTATTTACCACTCATGGATAAGCCCAGCTACAGCAATGCCCTGACTGCATGCAGGTTTTCTACTTCAGTGCCCTGTATGGCCCGTCACCAACTTCTTCCTCCTCTCTCACAATGAAGAAAAACAGATTTTACTGTTATTTCCCTTTAGATCTGATAATATGTGAGATTTAAAATGTTTAATTTCTTTCTTTTTCTTTTTCTTTTTTTTTTTTTTTATTATTCCCAGAGGGAGAGGAAGGGAGAGAGGCAGAGAGGGAGAGAAACGTCAATGTATGGTTGCCTTTCACCTGCCTCCAGCCACAGACCTGGCTGGAGACCTGGCTTGTAACCTGGTTATGTGCCCTGGCTGGGGAATCGAACCAGCAATGAGTTATTTTTTTATTTGGTCAATTCCTTACTTGTCTCACTGACTGGAGACCTGGTTTGCAACCTTGTTATGTGCCCTGGCTAGGGAATCAAACCTGTGACCTTTGGGTTCGCAGGCCAGCGCCTTATCCACTGTGCTACCAGCCAGGGCTGCAAGAATTTTTAACACGTGAAATACTTCACTATTTAGATTCCCCAGCCAGGGCACAGAACCAGATTGCACACCAGGTCTCCAGTCAGGTCTGTGGCTAGAGGCAGGTGAAAGGCAACCATACATTGATGTCTCTCTCCCTCTCTGCCTCTCTCCCTTCCCCTCTTTTTGAAAATAATGAAATAAAATCTTAAAAAAAAAAAAAATTCTTGCAGCACACAGTGTACTGGGGCTCACCAGTTGAAAATCGCTGAGTAAGGGGTTTGTAGCCTCTAAACCTTGCTTTCTCACTCTGCCAATGATTCTAAGAAATACCTAATAATTGTTTCATAAATTGTTTTTCTTAAACCAGTCAGAGTAAATATCTGTTACTTGCAGCTAGGAATCCTGACTTTAAAAATATCTAAAACAGGACTCAGGCAATTTATCCCAAAGTAACAACTTCTTTTCCACTATTTTTGAAAATTTCAAAACAGTTGCAAAAAACAAGCCTAGTGACCAGCTGTAAATTAATGCAGCATGCACTTAAGTACAGATTATCATACTAATCCTAAAATATAAGAAAATCTAAGCTCTGGTAATAAATTACCATGATTATGTAAACTTTGAACTCAGCTTAGCTATAATAAATTCATTATAGCTTTCTATGAAATTAAAAACTTCTTTATTATACTAAAATTATGATATGATTTAATGACATTTTATTTACAAGTTTTTATTCATGAGTACAACTCTAGCCAAGAGCAAGGCACACCTGTACGGTGCCATATCCACACGGGTGAGGATAGAATCTTGACTGGTCGTAGTGAGGAATTCAGTTTGCCTTGTAGTAAATTCTTCAACAGAGATGTTAAGGAGTAGGTCAGAGTAGTCTAGGTCAGGTACTATTTGCAAGCAGCTTATTCCACAATTGCTTTTGTGAATGCTCGCCCTTCTTTTCCAATGGGTATGAGATCTAAACTGAATATGGTATTGGGAACCTGACTTTGAAAACACTTTGTTCTCAGACTAACCCTAGCTCATTTTCTATGTCCTCAGTGTGGCAGGACAATCCTGTGAGTTCTCTGTAGGGTTCCAGGGGGCTCCAGCGATAGGATTCCTAGGTGTGTGACGTGGGAGGTCTGACTCCTGTACATCTTCCCTTGACCCCCATCCCACCCCTATCTTCTGGCATTAAGAGTCTATTCCCTCCAGCCTCTGGTTCTACAATCCCCTTCCCAGCAAGCTGCCCTCTGGTGATGGGGCAGGGTACCAGCAAGGTGGCTCCGGTCAGCTTAAGCAGAGACCACTTACCCGCTGTAAACCACCGATCCTGTATCACCAAATCACAGGAGTGCCAGCTACACATCTGCCACTCCCTTGCTCCTCTCCTGAACTCATCCCCACATCCCTGTCCTCACTCAAGTAGGCACGGGCAGATGGATAAAACCCCCCACAACTCCCTGCAGACAACATCAATCTTTCTGAGCCATTTTGTTAGCACTCTCGCTCTTGGTTTGGGAGAGAGGGTAAGAGCACCTCCCTGCAATGGATGGGGTGCTCTGTCTGTCACTGTGAACCCCATTCTCACCAGGCTGCCACCTCTGACCTCAAGGCCCCTCTTCCTCTTCACCAACCTTCTGCTCCTATGGGCTAGAGTGAAGAGGGGTAATTATCCAGTTGTGGAAACTCTGTTCAGGATGTGGTGAGGGCACCTTTGCCTTCAGCCTTAGGCCTAGTGCTTTCCCTGGAGCAATAAGAAAGCCCTATTCATCAGTTATTTCACCAAAAGGCACTAGCTGCAAGTTGACTCCAGTCTGGCAAAAAAATAATGCAAAGTCATCATGGATGTCTTTTTAGTGGTAGAATCTACCCCTTTCAAAAACAAAACAAAACAAACAAAACAAAAAACAAAATAAAACAAAACAAAAAAACCTTTTTCCTTGCCAGTGACTTTTATCCGATTGAGGTGACTTTTCTGGTTAAAATGTATTCTTGGTGATTCATTCCAAACTATTCATGTGGAGAATCTGGGATTCAATTGTTAGCCAAAAAAACCCAAGGGCTTTTCCTTAGGGAACTTATAGTTTGGTAAGAATAAGATAAAAGCATCACACAAATGTGTGTAAAATTCAACCTTAAAAATAAATAAATAAGTAAGAAAATAATTGGGAGGATCTGGGAGGTCAGGAAAGACCTTCTTGGGCAATTGAGATGTGCGTGTTTCCACATTAGCCAATCAAATGCTATATTTAGATAGGGATAGATTGTGAGCTTAAACACAGAGTGGAACCCTCATGTTGCACACTCAGTCTTAAAACAGAATTTAACCTCTTGATTTGTATTAATGCTCCTATCCACAAATCCTCTTAATCTTCATCTCAGGGGACCAGCTCCATTTCTTTCCACATCCTTCTTCTCCCTTCCCAGGGTGTACACAGCGTCCCAGCCCCAGCTCTCCAAGGCCACCCGCCATTCACTTCTGCACACACTCCCAATTTTTCTCATCCCCCTGCTACAGCTCCCTTCTCATGATTCCAGTTACTAAGGGGATAATATTGGGTAGTGAATGACCATCACCATTGGCATTTTTTCACCACTTGCATTTTAAAAGGATATATAATATTGACCTACAGAAAGTATCCAAATGAAAAATGATGAATTGTAGAATGGTAGATTGCAGATGAGAGCAGACTGAACATAAGGAACCTTCTGAGAACTTCTATTTGAGATGTGGCCGACCTGGCTAAATGGTATTGACAGTTGGTACCAAGTTGGGGAACAGGGTTTTTGGAACAAATAACACCATATTGTTTGAGAATAGCTATAAAGTTCACAGAAGACATTTAAAACAGAATTGCTAAAATGTTTTTTCGTTTTCATGAGAAGTCATTCCTAACGCAAAAATTCAAGGCTAACATTTCTGTGAAACTGCCTGTGATTACTTCAGACACAAATCCAAATCAGATTACATCATTGCTTAAGGAAAATGTAAGGAGCCTGGGCTTTTCAAGCTCTAAATAAAGTCTGTGAGCAACTTGGTTTAAAAAAAAAGAAAAGGCAAGCACATGATATGTTACTAATCTTCCTCTGAGAGTTAAGAAAATACACACCCTAAGATGTCATACAGTAAGAACTCGAAAACTGTTTATACCACATTTGGAAAAAAGCTTATGTTGTGATTAACTCGTATGTTTTTCCTTTTAATTTGGTAACCATCCTATTGGTTCAGGGACCAGGAAAAAATTTAAATCAATTTTAAGTTATTTGATTTCCACGCTGTGGCTACAGAATTATAACATTTTCCAGTGAAATTATTCTTCTTAAAAATAGCCTAATTTATGCTATAGTAGTATTTGTTGGTAGACAAAAAAAAAGAAACTTTGCACATTTTTCCTGTTAGTTAGCACTATATATTATGTTTTAGTGGTAGAAAATGTTTAATGCTTTACTAGAGAGTTTTAATATATTTGGACATGAATAAAATTTTAGGTACTTTTCTTTAGAGGTAGTAGGAGAAAAACATTATTATTTATTGTCAGTGTTCCAGACATTAATGTGTACGCATTCATTTAACTAGCATAAGCATTGTACACAAGCAACTATCATTAATAATAGTCTTTGTTACTTTACTATTTACAAATAAATTTTAATGTAGTTTTATTTTTATCAGTTTACACATTCATAGTTTCACAAAATTGATGAAAATCTGTAATACAATAGCTTCATGTGCTTCCCTCCCAATTTTATTTCCAAAGGACTAATTTTTAACCTTTTTTTCTGTTTCTTTTAGTATTTACGATGATATTTCTATTCTTGTTAATACTACTATTCTAAAAATTTTTGTTTTAAAGATTTTATTCATTGTTTTTAGAGAGGGAATGGGAGAGAGAGAGAAACATAAATATATGGTTCCCTTTCACCTGCCTCCAGGTAAGTACCTGGCTAGAGAACTGGCCTGCAACCTTAGTATGTGCCCTGACTGGGAATGGAACCAGTGACCCTTGGAATCGCAGGCTGGTGCTCAATCCACTGAGCCACACCAGCCAGGGCCTAAAATTTTTTTTGTGTTATATATATACTAACTTCCCATTATGGAAGATGAGAATATGGTTCTGTTACACACTTACTGCCCTCCCACACCCACACCTATACACTCACATCTATCTCCTCCTTATAATAGATTGTTGCCTCAGCTTGTGATTGGATTAATAGTCAGAATTTACCTTGTTAAGACCATAAGATATTTTTCATTGCTGAGCCATGTAGCATAGTTTATTTCCTTTCTTGTACAACATTTTGTTTTCCTGAAATTTTTGTTGTGTCATTTGTTTAGTTTTCTGTTTCATACATTCATTTATCCTAATTCTCTGTCAGGGCAACAAGCAATGGGTTTATTTGGGGAATCGCCAAACAGGAGAGTGGCAAGGGGAGGCAGCTCTTAAAAGAGTCATCCCAGAAAAAAGAAGTCAGCCCATTTTGACTTCAGGGGGCAGGGTGTTTATACTTCCCATTACACATTTAGGGTGGGTTAGCTTCATTAACACATCCCTAGGGAGCCTGTTAGCTTCATTAGCATATCCTGTTGCAGTTCAGACTGAAGTCCAGGTGTGTATTCTAGCTTCCTCTACACCTGACACTCTTGTAGAAATGTAAACCACTCAACTTATTTTTCAAAGATGTTAGGTATTCTAACAAGTCAATCTCCTTGGAGACGCCATTCGAGAGCTGCTCCCTCTTCTACCGACCAGGACTTGATCTTCCCTTTGTCCCACACAGCTGCTGGCCGGGGGTTTTCTGCCTCTCACCCCTAATGGATTCCCCATTTCCTGGAGGTGACAGTTTCTTTCTAAATCACTTTCAGATCTTTGTCCCAGGTTCTAAAATTTCATGATAATGTAGTTTGACTTAGGTGTTTTCCTGTCTATTGTGTTAGGAAGAGCCGTGGGACCGTTCCACGTGTCACATCAGTCCTTTCCTTCCAGAAATTGTTCTTGACTTATTTCTTTGGTGATTTCTGTCATTTTATAGCTTTCCATTTTTATTCTAGTTTCTGAGAGATTTCAACCCTGCACAGGCAGGGATTGCAATTGGTGATATTTACTATAGAGTGTATCTGAGTACAGAGGCAGCCAGGGTAGAATGTGCTAATGAACCTGATCGGAACTACAGGATAGTAGGAATCTGCTTGAGATAAACACTTGTCATGCTTGCTATACATGTTGATAGCAACCAAGGGACAATGCCCTAATCAGACATCTTATAACAGGACCCTTTGGGAGGGGTTCTCAGTTTTAATGGGACCATTTTGCCCACCACCAGGAATGACTCTTAATAACAGAGTTTGGTGAAAAGGAAAAGTACTTTGTTTATTTGAGGGGTATACAGATTTATATTAAAGGTACAATTATGCTGTTAAATCCCATTCCTTTTAAAAACACTCCAAAATATACAGTCATGTCCGATTAGGCTAGCTTTAAAACAGACAAGCAAAAGATACCATCTTTCTGAAACCCAACAGTTCATAACTTAGCATTCCAGTTATAAACTCAAAGTTCCCGGCAGCTGCTGTACCCCATTAGGGGAGGGTCTTACACACACGCCCCAACACTTATACCACAGGTGATTCCCTATCTCTGTGCAAGCTGCAGGTCTCCCTTTCTCCCCTTTGCTCCCTCCTTCTCAAACCAGGTGAATTCTCAGGTTGCGTGTCTGTCTGCGGGTCATCCAGGAGAGAGTGACAGCGTGTCTGTCTGCACATCCATTGTGGGAGAGGGGAAGAAGAGAGAGAGAGGGAATGAGGGGGAGAGGGGGAAGGGGAGACTGCATCCACAGTCCTAGTTTAAGCCTTAACGGCAGCCTGTGACACAGTGGTAGGGTGACCAATTGACCAATCGTGGCCACGTAAATTTTTTCATCACCATTCTAAGGTCAAAAACCCCTCCCATCTTCCTGGGGGAAGAGGTTTATCCAGTTATTTGTATAACCAAGACACTAGCTACCAGCCACAGACATGCAAAGTGACTCTCTTTGGAGAAATGGCTTACTTCAGTGTCCCACCCACCATTCTCAAACTGCAAAGGGTAGGGTATTTTGGCTTTCTCCCACTCTGTAACAATCTGACGCCACACCTGCTTTGGCTCGCAAGCTTAAAAACACTCCCAACAAAGTCCTAAAGGGCCAGGGGTCTTCATTCCCCTGCTCCATGGGCCCTTGAGGTGCTCCTGGAACAGGCCTTCTCACTCAACCCCCAATGAATCCATTACTGGCTCCCACACTGGACTCCTTCCCTGCTAAACATCCAATAAATCTGTAGCCTGCTCCCACATTGGTCTCCAGGAGATTTTTCACAGCAAAGCTGTTCTGACAGAGTGATCTGGCCAAGGTTATTCTTTGGGAGACCTGCAATCCTTAGTATCTTTAGGCTTTTCTTTTGGGCTTCTCAGATTTCCAGAAAACAACACCAAAAACATATCCAATGTTCATCATAAAGCTCTAAGCCTGATGCTACTAATCTTAGAAGTGAATGGATCTAGGACAGAGGGGAGCAAAAAGGGGTTGGATGTAATACAACAACAATAAAATTAAATTAAAAAAAAGTGAATGGATCTAGAGTTTCTCCCTTTAATATATGGTCTTGCATTTGCTACTTTTTTTCCAATGTGGTTTCAACTATGGTTCACTTTTACTCAGGAAGCAAAGTCTTCCACTATGGTGGTAGGCAAGGGGCGTGGGTGATAGATAGCTGAGATATATAGACTATCTAATTGCTTTTTTTACTAACTTACAAGAAATCCTTCCATGTTACCCTTCTTTTACAGAGATTCCTGGTATTTTAGAATTTATTCTTTTATTATTATTTAGATTAGGAGGCAACTTCTATTGAAACGCTAGTTATTCACAGTTGCTAAGAGGAGGAGGCATGAAACACCCCCACAGAGTCACAGGGAGAAGCACCAGGGGGTCAGAGGGCAGAGGGAGTAAGGGAGAAATGTGGGCAAGAGCCTTTACTCTGGTTTTCAGGAGAAAAATGGAAGAGGGTAAGCAGGCTAGATTGGCTAGTTCAACTAATTTCAACCGGTTTTGGGGCTTAGGGGCTGTCCCTAAAGGCCTGCTACCTGCTCCTGGGATATTAGGACAACAAATAAGGGGCCTTGAATGTTAAGAGCCTGAAAACAGAGGTGGGAGGTTGTGTGGGCGCTAGATTAGTTTGTTTGCATGTGAAAGGCACAATGGAAGGGACTCTCTACTGTCCGGAGGAACTGGTTGGTGCTAGGAGGTGCTGTCTCCCCACTATAAAGAAGGCCTCAGATGTCCAAATGCCAGAATAAAAAGCAAAGCTTAATACACTTGGCACTGCCAACTTCTGAGCTCCTGGGAGGTCTGTGGTGCAAGGTGGCTGCCTCACTTCTGGGGTTTCTTCAATGCCTGAGGCAATGGTTCTGCTTCTTTGGATATAATACGATTGTGACAAGTGAGAAGTTATTACCTATCCATCTACTTCCCAGCTTCCAAAATCTTTTGCTATTGTCCTCACTCTCATTCATTCTTTTTGAATATAAGACATTTATGCCTTTAAAAAAATCTTTAATTTTAGTGGGGTTGGAAGAGATAGCAAAGATGAACGCTCGGGTTCAATCACCATCTCTCACAGGGAGTCACAGATTACAGATCATTTTTCTGGCAACTTTTGTTATAGGAGAATGAGTAGCAGAAGGAAGACATGTCTCACCTGCTAATTCAGCAAGCAATCCTGGGCCTGCTCTGATAATACTGCCAGGTGTTTCAATATCGCAAGAAACAGCATGTTAGCACAGGAAGAGAAAAGTCCTTGGAATTCTATGTGCCCTTTCCACTGTCTAGGAAGGAAAGCCTTTGAAGCTGTTGACATTCCAAGGCCCAAAGGCTGGAAAGGGCCCCTACTCCTAAAGGAAGAAGGCCATTAACACCTTTGGGTATCCATGCCCCAGTCCTGGAAGGCTAGCACCACCTTCACCTGGCAATCAATATGTAGCTGCTTCTTCACCTGCCCCCAGCCCACCAACTATACAAATCCTCAGAACTAAGGACTAGCGTTGCTGGCCACCTAGTCTCTGGCCACCACCCCAGCCTCTGGACCCCTGCTGCCCACCCCCCCATTCACTAATAAGCTTTTCTTGCACGCTGAAAAGTCTGCTAATCTGTGATTCTTTATATCCATCATCAAGAAGAACCAGGGTTTCTCTGATAACACTTTGAAGAAGTGGAAATATTTAACCATCCCACTCCACTGCTTCAAACAGGATATACATAAGGCCATTTAACCTATATTAAAACATTTGAAGAGCTACTATATGAAAAAAGAATGAACTTATTCTGAACTCCTTCAGGGACCAAAGCTAGAAAAATGAGAAATAGAAAACAATATTAGAACAGTTTAAAATTTTAATCCATTGCCTCATGAAATAAAGAGCTTTCCATCGTGTATTTACGCACTAACCCTTATCAAGTGCCCACTGGAACTAATAGTTTCCTGCCTGACCCCAACCTACTCATGATCTAATAGCGTAGACAGAAATGTCTGAGCCTAAAGAATTTTGATCCCGTAGGACTTCCTGTTATATTGCCCATAGAATATACACTTCTTTTTCACAGCACTTATGTCAGAGAATAGATGCAGACAGGGTGGAATGTGTTAATGAACCTGGCAGAACTACAGGATGCAGATGCGTGGGAATCTGCTTGAGAAAAACATTTGCTGACATGTGTTGACACTGACCAAGGAACAATACCCTAACCAGTCACTGCAAAACCTCTGATGCCACACCTGCTGCAGGCTGCAAGTTTAAGTCCTTGGTGAGACTCCCACAGGCCCTTGAGGAGGGCCAGGAGTCTCCATGCCGCTGCTCCATGACTCGGTACAGGAGCAACCCTTTCCCCTCAAACCCCAATAAACCTGTTTCCTGCTTCCATATCTCTCCTGGTGATCTCTCAAAGCAAGGCTGCTCTGACCCTTAGAATTATTTGTTTAATGTCTGCCTTCTCTTTAGTCTCTGAGCTCCATAAGGGCAAAAACTGCATCTTCACCGATCACCACTTTACCACTTAGATTTAGCAGAGGTGCCTGATGCCCTACAGGTACTCTGAAGCAAACCAAATTTACACAGATTAAAAAGTAGTATGATATAAATACAATCACGGCACTAGAAGAAAATTCTAAAAGAATTTTTCTAAAATTCTAAAATTTTCTAAAAGAATGAACTTCATTCAGCCTGGATGATAAGGGAGGACTTCCTAAAGTTGGTGGCAGTTCAATGTTTTTAATTTTTCAATTACAGTTTACACTCAATCTTTTTTTTTTTTTTTTTTTTTTTTTACTTATTATTTTTAAAGAGAGGGGAAGGGAGGGAGGAAGAAAGGGAGAGAAACATCATTGTATGGTTGCTTTTCACCTGCTTCCAGCTACAGACCTGGCTGGAGACCTGGCTGGAGACCTGGCTTGCAACCTGGTTATGTGCCCTGGCTGGGAATCGAACCAGTGACCTTTGGATTCACAGGCTGCACCTATCCACTGAGCCACCAGCTAAGGCTTATTTCCAGTTATTATTTATGGAAATTTTCTTCATTCCAGACCTATAGGATCCTCCAGTATTATTGCTCTGACTCTAACCTACCGTTAGCTGATATTGCTTACGTCTTCACCCCCAGTGCATTATGATCTGGTTCAGAGTGACTGTAAACCAAAGGAACTAATTCAGCTCACGTGTCAATAAATAGACTCAAATATTACTTTGTCACAGTTTAAATTTTCATATTTTTAAACCCCTAGACAAATAAAATATGGTTTTAATGAAAGAAAATATTGTTCTCCAAAATTTTAAGCATGATTGGTTTAAAAAACAATGTCACTATTTACAGTGTGTGGTATATAGAAGGCACTCAATAACTACATGCTAAATGAATGAACTTTTCAGGTCAGGAAATCAAAATAAAATTCACAAGATGGCAAACTACGGGTTAGTTCTAAAAATAGCAATAGTATAAATATGAAATACATGAAAGCACACAGTGAGAAGGGGTGCTGGAGTGAAACTCGGGGAGTTCTGACTGCTAAGCCGAGACATCTGGATTTTATAGAGAGCCATTAAGGTGATTTATAATCAGCCCTGGCTGATGTAGCTCAGTGGATTAAGTGCTGGCCTGCAAACCAAAGGGTTGCCAGTTCAATTCCCAGTGAGGTCACATACCTGGTTGCTGACCAGATCTCCAGTTGGGGGTGCATGAGAGGCAACCGCACATTGATGTTTTTCTCCCTTTCTCCCTCCCTTCCCCTCTTTCTAAAAATAAGTAAAAAATATATTGTACCCTTGGCTGGTGGCACAGTAGATAAGCTGCCGGCCTACAAATCCAAAGGTTGCTGGTTCGACTCCTCAGCCAGGGCACAACAAGGTTGCAAGCCAGGTCTCCAGCCAGGTCCATAGCTGGAGGCAGGTGAAAGGCAACCATACATTGACATCTCTCTCCCTCTATGCCTCTCTCCCTTCCCCTCTTTCTAAAAATGATAAATAAAATCTTTAAATAAATAAATATATTTATATATTTAAATATATATATATATATATAGTTTATAATCATGTATCTGCTTAAGAAAGATAATACTGAAATTTTCTATTTCTGGGGGAAAGTATTTTTATCCTTTCAAATGCCATGGGAATGACCAATATAATATAGGCATAGGAACAATTCTGTTTCACGGACAGAAAAAGAAGGTATAGGCCAGAGAAATTCTACAGGACAAAGTACAAACAGTGCCAGATTGGGGACAAAATTGAGCAGCCTGCCCTTCAGTGACTGAGAAAAGGAAACACCTGCTTGGGAAATAAGTCTGACAGAGAAGCAGCTCCCTCGCTGTGTGTGAAGAAGCCCTGAGGACTGCAGGGCTGTGAGCAGGAGGCCCCTCCACCAGAACAGCGCTGAGCAATCCTACCCTTGCAGGAGTGGAAAGGGGATGGAGGCAGGGCCCTTCTAAAATGAAGGTTGGTGCCTGTTGGCAGGGGGAGTGTAGGAAGGTGGGGGAGGGGCATCTCCAAGGAACAAACCACCTAGAGAAACAACCAAACTGGCACATCAGTGAATTTCTCTGAGAAAGCCTTCTTCCAACCTCAAACAAGCTATCAATGTTCCGAATCTTGCAAAATCACCACAGAAAATAGAAACTTTTACCTCTTCTTCTTGGGAACCAACCAAATGATTTGCCCAAGGACCTAGGTCATTTCCAGCACAAGTCACCTCAAATCCCAACTGGGACTCATATAAGTGCTGTCAGGGTGAACAAACAGAAAACCAAATTTTGAAAAGTTTACACACACACACACACACACACACACACACGCACACCACAAAGACTTGAGTAAAGTGATAAATGAAGTGATATAATGATCTTCCTGACAGGAAGACTCAATCTGACAAAAATGACAATTTGCCCCAAATGAATCCCTAATGTTTACGCAATCCCAACCAAATCCTAAAAGGATAGTATAGAGAATTTTACTGGAATTTCCAATACTTGCTTTCCAAAGCCCAACATGTCTTCCTCAGGAAAAGAATTATGAACAAGGCCGACACATCTGCCTTTGATCTGGTTCCATATATACTATATACGGAAATTCCTTGAAATTTGTGGCAATGTACTAATTAATGTAAGTTGTTTTTTAATTACCAATTGCTATATAACACACAAGCCCAATATTTACTAACTTGAAACAATCATTTGTTTGCTTGCTCAATGGGGTTCAGTAGGGCAGGTCATCTCTGTGAGGTTGATTTGACTGAGGCCGAAGAACCCGTTTTCAGGGGCTCCAGGTTGGTGCTGGCTGTCCCATGGGAGCTCAGTGGGGCCTGGTTGCTGGGGACCTTCAACCTTTGCCACAGGGATCTTTCCATTTGACTGCTTTAGTTTCCTCAAAGCACAGCCACTGGGATTCAGAGGGAGGAGGCTGGTTTACTAATGCCTAGGCTCAGAGCCCCAAAATGTTACTTCTCTGCATTCAACTGGACAAAGCACTTAGAGGCCCAGGTCAAATTCAAGAGAAGATATAAGCACTCCCTCCTGATGGAAGGAGCTGCATGCATGTATATAGAGAGGATCAATTATTTGGGGGCCATCTTTGGAGACCATTTACTGTGCAGGTTGTTCCTGGATTTTAAAAATTAATTAATTTATATATTTATATTGTTGTTGTAATACAATTGTTTCATTTTCCCCCCCATTCCTTGATTTTTTATTGCATCAGTCATTTTGGTTAGTTTCCATAAAGGATATGCAAATGTCAGTGTTTAAGCCCTATCATTTCCAAGAAGCAATCTCAAAGAATTATTAAGTAAATTAGAACTCATATTACAAAAGTGGTGTTTCCTAGAAAAGAACACACATTATTTTCCTAATTTTGCAATGAAATATAGTTTACATACAGTGAAACATATAGATCTTAAGTGTATAATTAAATAAGCTTTGACAAATGGCTGTGTAATACATACTCATCTCAAGATACAGAACATGTCCCTCACCCAAGAACATTCTCTTGTGCCCTTTCCCTGTAAATGCAGGCTCCCAGAAGCAATCACTATTCTGTTCTGATGTTTTTCATTTTGGATTACATTTGCCTATTTCAAAACTTACATATAAATGAAATTTGTAGTACATACTTTTTGGTGGCAGACTTCTTTTGATCAGTATAAAGTTTTTAAGATTCATTCAAGTTGGTTCCTTTTAATAATTTCATTTTATGATTATACTATTCATCTGTTGGTGACTATTAGGATTGTTTTCAGTTTGGGGTTAATTCAAATAAAGCTCCTCTGAATATTTTCCTACAACTCTTTTTCATGCACGTATGATTTTTATTTCTTTTGGGTAAATACCTAGAAGTAAATTGCTGGGTCAAAGAGGTAATGTCTCTTTACTTTTACAAATAATTGCCAAGAGTTTTCGAAAGTATTTGAATCAGAATTCCAGTTACTCTTCATTCATTCAAATATTTAGTGTTGTCAGTCATTAATTTTAGTCATCCTAGAGTCCTATGATGGTAACTTATATTTGCATTTCCCTCACAACTAATGATGGTGAGCACTTTTTTCATGTACTTATTGCCCATTTATATATCTTTTCTTGGGAAGTATCTATTAAATTATTTGCTCATTTTTACTTGAGTTGTTTTTGTATAAATGAGTTTTAGGAGGTTTTTATATGTCTTTTATCAGATATAAGTCCAGCAGAAGTGATTATTATAAATATTTTCTTCTAGCCTGTGTCCTGTTTATTCATTTCTTTAACCAAGTCTTTCATGAGTAGAGTTTAAAATTTTTATAATGCCCTATTTATCAATATCTTCTTTTATAGTCAGTGCTTTCTGGGTCCTAAGAAATATTTGCTTACCCTAAGGTTTATAAAGATATTCTCTTCTGTTTTCTTCTAGAAGCTTTAAGGTTTTGGCTTTTACATTTAGGCTAGAAATTCATAACAGATTACTTTTGAGTATAACGTGAGGTAAGGTCATATATATAAAATTTTAATTTAGATATACAGTTATTCCAGCATCTTTTCCCCTTTTTCCATTGAATTGTTTTGGAGTCTGTTGAAAAAAATCAATTGCCTATATTTATGTGTGTTTATTTATGGACTCTATTATCTTTCAATAATTTATGTTTTTAGTGTAGCTTTATTAAAAGCCTTAAAATTAGAGTGTCTCAACTTAACAACTTTGTTCTTTTCAAAATTATTTTGGCCATCTAGGGTTCTTTGCATAACTTTTAGCTCAGCTTGAAATTTTCAACAAAAAATGCCTGCTGGGATTTTGTTTGGAACTACATTTGGATTAAACTGATAACAAATCACACTGAGTGTTTCAATCATGTAGATAATACATATCTCCATTTATTTATGTCTTCTTTAATTTCCCTCAGCAATAAGTATTACATACATGTTTTAATTTTAAGTGTTTGGTTATAATCTTCTCTAATCAGTGTAATTTATAACCTGTGTAAAGCCATAATAAAAAATTATTAAGATGGTTTGACTTTTTTTTTCTCAGAATCTAATAGAGGGACAAGGTACCTTTATTACTGTTAAGAAGTAGAAAACTGAGTACCATTTTTTAAAAAAAATATTTATTTAATTATTTTTAAAAGATTTTATTACTTTTAGAGAGAGGGGAAGGGAGAGAGGCAGACAGGGAGTAAGACATCAATGTATGGTTGCCTTTCACCTGCCTCCAGCCATGAACCTGACTGGAGACCTGGCTTGCAACTTGATTACGTGCCTTGGCTGGGGAATCGAACCAGCGATCTTTGGGTTCATAGTTTGGTGCTTTATTCACAGCACCACCAGCCAGGGTGAGTACCATTTTTAAAGATAAGAGTTATAAAGGAATTACAGACGGTATAATACAAAAACCAAGGAGAAAGCAAATTTCACCTTTGATTTCTCTTAACCAATTAAAACTAATTTAAAAAACACATTTAAGTCATTTAAATATATAAAAATTATGAAAACTTAAATTCTAAGATATTTAAGAAATTGACAAAATACAAAAACTTTACTTCTACATTCAAGTTGGCATTCAGCATGGATAACAAGCTATTCTTTTAGCTAATGTTTTCATTTATGGAAATTACTCAACTTACTTCATTAGATGACTTTAGCACTTGATCAATATAACCAAGCTAAGTCCTTCTACTTTGATTTACTTTAATTGACTGCTCAAGCCCTGGGTAGGTAGCGCAGTTCATGAGAGCGTTGTCCAGCTATACTAAGGTTGTGGGTTTGACCCCCGATCAACAAATAGATGTTTTGCTCTCTCAACTTGTCCCTCTCTCTTTTTCTCTCTCTCTCTCCCTCAAAAATAAATAAATAAATAAATAAGAAAAAGAAAGAACGAAAAAAGAAAATTTTAAGGTTTTATTTACTTATTTTTAGAGAGCGGGAAGTGGGATAGGGAGGGAGAAGAGAGGGAATAAAACATCAATGTGTGGTTGCCTCTCATGCACTTCCACCTGGGCTGCAACTCAGGCATGTGCCCTGACTGGGAATTGAACTGGCGACCCTTTGCTTCACAAGCCATTAATCTATCCACTAAGCCACACCAGCTAGGGCAATATCAAAAATTAATTGCTGGTCGGAATTCTCTTTGTATAAGCCTTTTATAATATACTTGAAGGTGGTTAATTTCTCTCTTTTTCCTTAGTAAGTACATAATTTCAATTCAAAAGCTTTTCTTCATATTTTAAGAGATTTTATTTACTTTTAGAGAGAGGGAGAGGGATAGAGAAAGAGAAGGAGAGAAACATCAACCAATATAGGAGAGAACACATTGATAGATTGCTTCTTGCGTGCTTCAACTGGGGACCTGGCCTGCAACCCAGGCATGTGCCCAGTCTGAGAATTGAAGCAATGGCCTTACAGTTCACAGGCCAGCATTCAATCTATCTAGCCACACCAGCCAGGGCCATATTTTTTAATTCCTCATCTTTTTTGGATGAAATTATACCACACTACATTGAAAACATTATTGAACCAATTCATCAGTATATTTTTCTCCCAATAATTTCAGATAAGAAATTAACTTTTGATTTAAAACAATAATCATTCTTTATTATTTTAATGTTATTTGTAAGACAAATGCATCAAATTAGTGGGAAATCAAGGATATTTAAAACATTTGTATGCTGAAAATGTTCATGACAGTATTAATCCCTACATAAAAATAACTGCAAATATAAAACAGTATCAAATCCACTTATATATGATTGTAAAGTATAATGAAAATTAGCAGATCTTCATGTCTAGTCTATATGAATGTATGAGTTCTCAAGTGTGATAGAAATTGTCTTTGCCACTAGTTAGTATGTGACTTTGACAAACTTATCTCTCTAATTTTAATTTTCCTCCTCTGTATATTCCATTGCCATAGTATCTTTCAAATTCTAATACTACTCTCTGTGACCTTTCCACACCACATAAATTATCAGTATAACACCGTCATGTACCATATATCTCATTACTGAATTAACTTGGTACATTTCATCAACCCCCTCCCCCAATGTATTTCTTTTTTGTCCCATAGCAACTCAATTTTTTAAATTGCTTTAGGCATGAAACCTTAATCACTGATTAATGTACTAAAGACTATATAGTACTTAAGAAAAAAACTTCTGTTGTGGGCATCAAGTATTTGATTGTTGGTATCTAGAACATTTTCCCATTATTGAATGTGAGTTAATAATTGAAAGTTCAGGTAATGAACAACTAAATGAGTTTAGATTTAAAATTGGCCAAGATAATTGGATTCTTCCCTGTACCTAATTTACCTGCGGATCATGCGACCTTTAACTTATTTAGTTTGCATCTAAAGCTACAGTTAATTAGTTAATCATACAATAGTCCCATATTTATTTTTTGAGACTACTGAGAGGAATTTAAATTAAAGAGTGGCTGACAAAGTTGTGATTGTAAGTTTTTGAAAATGCATTAAATATTAGAAAATTGGAATGATACCTAAAAAATGTCCCAATAGATATACATTAAAAATATCACACAGATGCACTTTTATGTGCCATCAATGACGTTCTTAAAAATCACAGTTGCACAAAGTGGCCAGATGTTTGAAAAGCAAATGTATATATGAGGAAGACTTGGGCACTGAAGGAAAAAATGAAAGAAAAAAAGAAATTCCTTTATTGATAAGTGCCCTAAATCCAGAAGTGAATTTGATGGTACAGACTGACCCATCTGAGACCAAAACAATCTATGACAATGGAAAAAAGAATCTAGAATGAACTGAATATTTTCTGATTCACACTGCCTAGGACTTAATACTAGTTTCACAGTGATCCTATCAGCAAGGTAGTGTGGCATTGTAATTTATATTAATAATATATAGTTGGTCTTTGTCCTTGGTTCCTTTGTGAAACACAGCTCCTAAAACTTTTGGGGTTACTTAAATGCTGAAACCCAAAAAGATGTTTTTTGTTATAAAAAACCAGTAAGATGGGTTTTGCAAAGCCCCTGTAGCACCTAAGGGTGGAGGCTGGTTGCTTGTGGAACCAATTACGTGATTATAGGGATTCCATTCCGTGACCTCTGGAGAGGGGGCAAGGGGCTAGAGATTGATCAATCACCAATGATCAATCGTGTCCATACAATGAGGTCCCATAAAAACCCCGTGGACTGGCCTGGAGAGTTTACTGGTGGCCTGCTGTCAGAAGGAGCCATAGAAAATCTGAGCCCTTTTCAGTAAGTCATATGTATCTCCTCCACCTGGTGGTTCCAAAATGGGTAAGCTAGTAAGTAAAATGTTTCTCTCAGTTCTCTGAGCAGCCCTAGCAAATTAATCAAAGCCAAGGATGGGGTCCTGGGAACCTCACATCTATAGCTGGTGGTCTGTCAGAAACACAGGCAATCCATTACCTGGATGGATTTGCAATTGGCATCTTGTCACAGGACTCTTGGTGGTGGGGGTGGGGGTGTGGTCCTCAGTTTTAATGGGCCTTTTTTGCCCATCACCAAAAAGGAAAACTCTTAATAACATAGTTTGGTGAAAATAAAAAGGTATTTTGTTTATTCGAAAGTTATACAAATTTATATTAAAGGTGCGATTATGCTGTTAAATCCCACTACCTTTAAAAACACCCAAAATATACAATCCTGCCTGATTAGGCTAGGTGTCAAATAGACAAGCAAATGATACTGTCTTTCAGAAACACAACAGCTCACAACTTAGCATTCCAGTTACAAATTCAAAGTTCCCAGCAGCTGCTGTACCCAATTGGGGAGAATCTTGCACACACTCTCCAACTCTTATACCACATGTAATTCCCTATCTCTGTGCAAGCTGCATGTCTCCCTTCCCCCACGTTGCCCCCCACCCCCAAACCAGGTGAGTTCTTTGCTGTCTCTCATGCCATATGTCTGTCTGCAGGTCCTCTAGGAGAACCAGAGATTGATGACTAACTACTGCCTTATTTTAAACCATGATGGTGACCTGTGACACAGTGGTAGGGTGACAAATCATGGCCATCTGTGAAATCTCACTTAGCCCTGCCAATTCTTTTATCACCCCTTCCATCTTCTGTGGTCAAAAACTCCTCTGTCTTCTTATGGCAGAGGTTTGTCCAGTCATTTGCATAACTAAGACACTAGTTACCAGCCATAGATATGCTAAGTACCTCTTTCAGGAAAAATGGCTGTACTTCAGTGTCCCATTCCCCATCCCCAAACCTCGGGCCATGGAGAATTTGAAGATGTCCTTCTTCTACTCTGTAACAATCTGAATTGGGGGTGGTGGGGGTTGGTGGGGGGGACAGTCCTATGGGACTGAACCCTTAACCTATGAAATTTGGTGCTGTCTCCATGCAGACAGTTTATGAATTGAGTTGAATTGTAGGACAGAGAATTTCTTGGTGGTGTGGGGGTAAAATTCACATGTCAGGATTAGGTGCCAGAATCTCAACTGGCCATTCAGAAAACTTGTGAATGATTCTTGGCATTCCCTCCTTAGGCAAATCTGACAGATTCTAGCTTAAAAATAAAAAGAAAGTACATCTATTCTTCTTCTTCTATTTTTCATTTATTTATTTAACTTTATTTTTATTGTTGATACCACTACAGATATCCCCATTTTCTCTTCCTTTGTCCACTTCCACGTAGGCCCCCACCCTGCTTCCCTCTGGCCATCACCACACAATTTTCTGTGTCTTTGGGTTATGTGTATACATTCTTAAACTAATCTCTTCATCTTCTTTCATCCAGTTCAACCTCCTCCACCCCTAGAGACTGACCTCTGTCAATCTGCTCCATGTATCCATGCCTCTGTTTTTATACTGTTTGCCAGTTTATTTTGTTCATTAGATTCCACATGTAAGTGAGATCATATGGTATGTCTTTCTATGACTGGCTTATTTCACTTAGCATAATAATCTCCAGGTTCATCCATGCTATTGCAAAAGGTAAGGTTTCCTTCTTTTTTACAGCTGTGTAGTATTCCATTGTGTAAATGCATCACAGCTTTTTCATCCACTCATCTACTGATGGGCACTTGCACTGCTGTAAACAATACTACTATGAATATAGGGGTGCATGTATTCTTTCAAATTGGTGTTTCTGGATTCTTATGATATATTCCCAGATGTGATATCACTGAGTCAAAAGGCCATTGCATTTTCAAATTTTTGAAAAAACTCCACAATGTTTTCCATGGTGGCTGCACCAATCTGCCTCCCTACCAACAATAAACAAGGGTTGCCTTTTTTCCACATCCTCACAGGCATTTGTTTCATTCACTCTTCTTATCACTCCTGTTACCACCTCAGGTAAGCCTCCATCATCTCTCACCTGGACAAGACTTCCACTAGTCTCCCATTTCCTCTATAGCACACTTTTGCTAGACAACAGCCAAAGAGATCTATCAAGTTGACCTCCTTGTCCCCACACCAAAAGTCCTCAAAGGCTTTCTCTGATATACTTGAGATAGAAGCCAAATTACTTATATGACCCACAGTCTTCATTTTTATTTGTTTTCAGGAAGATGGAAAGGGAAAGAGAAAGAGAAACATCAATTAGTTGTCTCTTGAACATCCTCAAATGGGAACGAGGCCTGCAACCCAGGCATGTGCCCCGACTGGGAATTGAACCAGCAACCTTTCAATTCAGAGGCCAGGGCTTACTCCACTGAGCCACACTCCACAGTTTTTATGACTCCATCACTACTTCATTTTATACTACTTTCCACCTCATTTCTGCAGACTAGCTCTCTTTCAATTTCTCAAACCCACCAAATTATTTCCTGTCCCAGGCCATTGTACTTAAAATCTTTTTCTCCCTGTACCCTATCCAACTAATTCATTTATCCTTCAAATAACAGACTGTCAGGTCCTAGGGATTCTGCCAGCAGGTTCTGATAGCGGGGAGGCCTCCAGTCTGGTAGTATATAGAAGGAGTAGGTGGAGCCTTCAGTAGGGTTTGCATAATTTATTACAGCTGCAGGCTTAGGACCACATGGCCAGGCAGTTAAAGTGTCAGTGTCCCCATGCTCTGTTGTCCCATTCCTATCACAGGTGCACTTAGGTTAACAACCAGAGAGTCCAGGTGTCTCTGCATTCCCTCTCTGCCTCCACATGGCCAAGCACTGAGAGTGTCAACACTCCACACATGGTTTGTCCACCCTTCTACAACAGTAGCTCATGCCTAGTTTACAGCAGGGGCATCTTACATACAATTTGGAACAAACGAGGCTCTATAGGCTTTAGAACAAAGAGGCAGTATACCCAAAGGTGACACCTGTCTGCCCAAGGTTGCTGTGTTGGTTATTCTCGAGGCTCAGTGTTCCCGGGCTCTGGGAATAAGATTAACTTCAAGGCTGTCTCCCTGGCTGATCCAGAGGGAAGGTCCAGCCATGCATAGACCGAGAATTCTCCTGGCCTGACACAGATTAAATGTCACTTTGTCAGAAAGACCTCTTCGGTTTTCCAATTTAAATTAGACCTATCCCCTCTCTGGAAACCTATATAATTTTATTAACCAATTATCACCCTAATAAGTTTAATTTAAAAATAGTGTCTCCCTTTATACACTTTTACTATGTTCATTATTTTACTTTGAAAAATTATAAATGTATATTTACCTATTTTTTTCTTTCTATACTATAAGTTCTAAGAGGAAACAAACCATGTCCCTTTCGTCCATCACTGAATACCTGGTGCCCAGCACAGTACTTGGCAAAATAATTTTTTTTTTTTTTTGAATGACCCTGTAAAGTGGGTAACTCCATATTTTACATGAGGACACTAAGAACCAGGCTGAAACAACTGTTAACAACTTTTAAGAACTAAAACAAACCTGGCTGGTAGCACAGTGGATAAGGAGCTGGCCTGCGAACCCAAAGGTCGCTGGTTCGATTCCCCAGCCAGGGCACATAACCAGGTTGCAAGCCAGGTCTCCAGCCAGGTCTGTGGTTGGAGGCAGGTGAAAGGCAACCATACATTGATATCTGTCTCCCTCTCTCCCTTCCCCTCCTTCTAAAAATAATAAATAAAATCTTTTAAAAAATTAGAAAAAAAAAAAAAAAAAAAGAACTAAAACAGTGTTCTGATTTCGGTGCCTAGAGCCTGAACTTCTGAAATAGCTCTGGTCACCCTCAACTCTAAACTGGAATAAGCAGGTTAGAAAATAATTATCTTACCATTTTTATGAATTGTTCTAATGTTTTGGGTCTTTATGTGGAAGTTGTTGATGTTTTTTATGACCAGAAATATGCTGTGGAAACTGAACTGGTTTCATTATACATCCTTTTCACTTAAAGTAATAGTTTCCCAAGAACTTATCCATGACATTCAGTGAGGACTTACCACACCTACATATTTATAATAAAGTTTAATATATATATTTAATATATTTATATTGGCTATATAAATTAGGCACACTGAGAGATTAACAACTATAACTAATGCAATAGAGCAATTATAACATACCTTAGTGTACCGCACGCACCTTCTGGTTACTGAACAGCAATTGGGGTCCCGCTGCCCGTGGCCAGAGGCAAAGGCTTGGTGGTAAAGAGGTTATTTAAAATCTTCACAATTTTTCAGTAACAGCCTTCCACATGCACTACTTACTTAAGCCTATTAATTAAGGCTAAACTCTAACTCTTTAGTTACAGCTTTAATCACTTAAGCCAATCAATTGAGGCTAAACTCTAACACCTGAGTTCTCCCAGCATTTTTTTTCCCCATTTTATTTTTTAATTTCATTTTCTTTTTTTAATTGTTGTTCTATTACAGTTGTCCCCTATTTCCCCCCATTGCTCTCCCCTGCCCTGCCCACCCCGACTCCTCTCCCACAGTCATTCCCCATCCTGTTGTCCATGTCCATGGGTCATTTATGAGTGTAGTAGTTCCTTGACTAGACCCTTCTGCTTCTTTCCCATCCTCTCTGGTCACTGCTCCCTCTGCTAGTTTTAAATATCTTATTTCTATAGAAACAACATAAGATATAAAATCTACACAATTTTAGATGAATGGCAGGCATCTGGCTCAGAGGTCATCCTTTATAGAACATCCAAAGAAACATAAGCCCTCCACCCTCTAGGCTGTGCCTGGAGTTCCTTCCCACCCAAAATACCTTCCTTGGGAAATGCAGGCAGCGGCAGCACCATCATCCAGGCATCCTCAAGGATGAAAGAGCCAGAGAACCCAATAACCAAAAAGCTCCTGAGCCAGAGAACTAGCCCTCTTACATTTTAAATCTTGAGCCCGTAATTCCATGTGCTCTGGAGGAGATCAACTTCCTAGCTAATCCGTCCTAGGCTGTTTATCAGTCCTCTGGCAACCTCCTTCTACAGCCCTCTCTATTCCTCCCCAGTAACCTCTCAGCATCACTGGGCCGTCAATTTGATAACCAAAATAGCTACTAAGTGACCTATGGTGGAGAGTATATACAGTGTGGATTCATGGACAAAGGGGTGATTCACATCCCAAGTGGGGAGAGTGAGGTTTCATCACCCTACTCAGAATAGCCTGCAATTTAAAAGTTAGGAATTGTTTATCTCTGGAATTTTCCATTTAATACTTTGAAACCAGATTTGACTGTGGAAAACAAAACTGCACATAAGGGTGGGGAGGGTTACTGTACGTATTGTGGCTTCTATAAGGCTTTTCCTGATGTCCATGAATTCATTCACAAGTGTTTGCAGACTTGTAGTGTAAATGGTAAAATATTTTAAGGCTTTCTTAAGAATACATTCTAACTTTTCTTTAATGTTTTTCATCATTTCACTCATCTACAATTCAAGATCCCTGAAAAGTATTTAACTTGCTAGAGTCAAATAGTGAAACGACTAGCAAAGAAATATTTTTTTTGGGGGGGTGGCTGGGTCATTGAGGGTACTAGATTCAAACAGTAAGTGACTTAGTGACTTAAAAATATAACTTTCCAGAATGTTTTCCCTAAGATAATTTCGTGCAACTCACTTCTAGTCAGAGCAAATTCTATTGTCATTTTTACTACACCACAACTGTAGGATTGAAAAGGTCAGGTTTCCTGGGCTCTCTCACGGTAGTTTCAAGTTGTCCCAGTCTCCTCACACTTTCCATATGCACCTCCCAGATGTATCTCCCCAGGGGGCATCCCACCCAGGCTCATGTCGCAGGCTCTGCTGAGGCTGCTGCCCTGGCCTTGGGTCCACCAGCGTGTTCCAATCCGCACTGATTCTGTACTGGCTCTGGGTGCTTCTGGTTTTATTGGGCCCATCTGGGGGGTATATTACAAATCTACAGATATTGGTCTGTGGGATTGAGGAGAGGATGAATTACCTCCCCTTTCATTGGTACGCCACGCTTTCAGACTGTTCTCCTACTACTTGCTATCCTCATGTTTACCTTAGTCTTCAATCTGGATTTTGGCAAACCCTCCCTCCGAAAAGGCATTAGAGGGGAATGCCAAGCACTGAAAATTTGTCAAGAAGCCATGGCTCTTGGCAAGGGAGGCCTTCTGAATAAGAAGAGTCAGGCCTTTAGCAATGTGCCTAAGTTGCACTCAGAACCTCCAAAGAGAGAGGAAATTCCTCAGGTAGATGACACTTTGAAAATCCTATCCTCCCACAAAAAAAGACTGCTGCCTGCAGCAGTGAGCCTGAGCAGCCCCTGTACAAGTAGGCTTCTGTGCTCTGGCTGACCCTTGTCCCTTCATAGAAGGCCAATTCTGTTGCGGCTAAATTTGCTGCCACCGTCCCAGAGTGCCCTTCCAAAGATTAAGAGCCACCCAACTCACCACCAGAAAAAGGGCCTCCAAAGAACCCTCCTCAGAATACCTCCTAGAACTCCACCCTGGGTCACTCAGAGAATAAATGGTCCAGAGCATCCTATATGATGCCAGGAAGGTGGGGAAATTGACTGCGAGATGGTGGGCATAGGACCCAAGGGGCATGTCAGTTCCTTGGCTCAAAGTAGCAGCATCAGCTACAACAGAGATGTGCTCTATGATGAGCACATCCTTCCTCACCGCCACTTGCAGACTCCGAACCAGATGGAGTGGTATCCCCAGCAGCACAGGGCGAATACTACACCCTTCAAGATTGCTTGGGGCCAGATATTGGAGATACTCACAGGGAAGATAGTGCTATCTTCCCTGGAGGTGGGACATGCTATCCACAAGTACTTCAACATCCTTTTGTACTTCTACCCCAAGACTCTCACCTGGGACACCTCCCAAATCTCCCCTCTCCATCAGAAGACCAACTGCCCAGAGAATGCTACCATGTCTCTGAAAGCACCTCACCAAGAAACTGCTGAACCAGGACATCAAGGCTGGAAAAAGTGAACATTCCTCTGTGGAAGATGCTCAGGTTGCCATGGAGCTGTAAAAGATGGTTGAAGTCAAGTGTGAACAGCACCTGGCCCAGAATCCCCCAAAAGATTAGCAGCAATGGGTGATGAGAAGAGGCAGAGGCAGCTCCACACGCAGGAGAAACAAGGCAGTGAAGCAATGGATGGCCCTACTAGCTTTCCATATAGGCTTTCTTTATCTCATTTCCTTGTCACAGCATAAGAATTTCTGCTGGGTCCTTGGGTATAGCTTTGAGTCAAGTAAAATGTCAACATTCCTGCACTGAGAATGTACAACGACCCCCTGGAAATGAAAAAGGGGCATAAGGAATGGTTTGGGGGACTTCTTCAAGAAGTTTCTCTCAAGTCTGAATCCTCAGATTCTAAGACATACTAGGATTTTCTCTATTCCTGCCCGCCCCCCCCCCCCTTAATAGGTCTATGGTAAAATACGCTAACATAAAATTCACCATTATGACCATTTTTAAGTGTGCAGTTCAGAGGCATTAAGTACCTTTACATTGTTATGCAACCATCACCACCATCCATCTCCAGTTCTTTTTTTCAACTTGAAAAACCGAACCTCTGTACCCATTAAATATAGACAATCAAAAGCTCATTTAGTAAATAATGCCAATTTAAAAAAACAGTGGTTTTGTTTACATTCTAGTTGTTGGGTAGAAGAATTAATTTACTTTTTATTTTTTTTTACTCCTCTATTCTATTTTGAGATCTAAACACAACTGAAGCAAAGTTTAGGTTGCCTTTGGAGGACACTTAATTTTTGGTTTGGTTCTCTGAATTATTAACCACCTCAGACTTCTACTTTGTCCAGACACAACGGGCGGGCTGTGAGTGCATCTTCGACTTTGCTCGACATTTTTGCTCACTTTGCCCCTTGAATGCCACCGGGTTCGGAAAATAAGGTGTGTGTCCCAGGCGGAGAAAGTCCTTTGAACACCGTAGAAGTCTGAGTGAGCACTGTGTAGGCGAAATCCAGGAGGACAAGATCAATGATCTTTCCTAGGCTCCAATCCACGACGTAGGAGCTGCGGGCCTCCCCCGGTTTCCCGCCGCCCAGCTCCCCACCGGCACCGGGAAGGAGGCGCACCGGGTCTCCGCGAGCCGCCAGGTCCCGGGCGGAGCCGGCTGGGGAGCGGGTCCCCGCGGAGCATGCGCAGACCGAGCCCGGCGCATGCTCGGCAACGCGGCGGGGCCGCCGAAGAGGGGAGTCGGGTCCCGGGCGCGCCACCATCCCCGGCACAGCGGGGGCTGAACCGCTTGTTCCGAGCCCTGAGTGCCAATAAAGTTTGTTAAAAAAAAATAGTCGTTCTTAAAACAGCGAAAGAGGGCACGAGCCGCCCGGGGGGCCGCGCTCGGGGAGCTGGCGCGCTAGGAGGAGGAGGAGGAGGAGGAGGAGGAGGAGGAGGCGGCGAAGGAGGAGGAGGAGGAGGTGACCGCAGAGGCGGCGGCGGCGGTTGCGCCGCGACCAAGAGGAGCTGGTCTTGCTGGGCGGCGGGTCCGCGGCGCCGGGGACGGTGAGTGGCTCGCACTCCGGGGTAGCGGCGCTGCACTTACGCGCCCTCTCCGAGGGTTAGGGACTCCGGCTCCCCTGGGGAAGAACCCACGGGTCTCCGAGGTTTCGGGATGTGCCTCTGTGGACTTTGGGGTTTGGGGGTCAGGGGCCTCCAGGCCCGGGCTCCCATCCCCCGACTCAGGCCGCCGAGCTCCCGCTTCCTCGCCTCTGAGCGTGGGGTCCGGGTTCCAGCGGGAGAAGGTGGGCAGCCGCGCCTGCGGCGCCCCTCCGGGCTTCCGGCGGTCTGGTCTCCCGGGGCGCCGGGGTCTGGAATTGCCCCTCGGGCGGGAACGCGCGAGGTGAGCGGGGGCGAGGCGCTGCGGCGCGTCTCCAGCCCGGCGGAGCCCCCGGCTGAGCTCCCGGCTGAGCTCCAGGCTGAGCTCCAGGCTCAGGCTGCACCGGGTCCCCTGCTGGGGAAGGGGCGACCCCGGCGGGGCGGGAAACCGAGCTAAGGGGCGTTCGGTGCCGGGGTTCGGTTTGATGGGGAACAGCTGGTCCCTGCGGAGGGCCCCCTCCTGACCCGCGGCCACACCCTTCCCTTCTTTCTCGCGCAGACGGGAGGAATATGAATGAGCCAGGCTGCACTATTTCATTGACGCGGGAAGCCGAGAGTTACGCACTCGAACCGAGGAGCCCTAGACAGCTCGCAGGCAGAGGAAGCTGAGGGTGTGTGGAGTAGTACACTTCACGATCAAGTAGCAGGAGACTCTGAAAAAGGCCGCTTACCTTTCTGGCGTTTATGTAACTCCTAACATGTAGCAATGAGTGTAATCATACCTGTACTTGATACATAAAGGCTGTAGTGTAAAACCAAAAAAAGAGAAAAAAAAAGCAAGCAAACAAAAAAGAACCCTTTTTGACCAGTGAGTTGCCTCTTTTCTAATTTATAAGATTGCATTGGTTGACAGAATCTTTTAAAATAAAATTTGAAGTAAAAAGTAGGGAGAGCGTTACTGTCAAGCATTTTTTGTATTGTACTCAGAATTATGCTGATTTTTTTAAAAAATTTTATTTATTATTTCCAGAGAGAGAGGAAGGGAGAAGGGCAGGGAGGGAGAGAAACATCAATGTATGGTTGCCTTTCACCTGCCTCCAGCCACAGACCTGGGTGGAGACCTGGCTTGCAACCTGGTTATGTGCCCTGGCTGGGAATTGAACCAGCAATCTTTGGGTTCGCAGGCTGGTGCCTTATCTACTGTGCTACCAGCCAGGGTAGAATTATGCTGATTTTTAAGAATGAATGAATTTGATATAGTGCTTTAAGACTAGAGCATAATAGTGACCGTCACAAATGTTACACTGTGTTAAAATCTGATTGCATTTTTCCCTCAAATCTTACTAACTTTTAACTTATGTAGTAAAATTGACCTTTTTTTGGAGTTGTGTTCTGTAAGTTTTAGATTCATGTAACCAACATGACAGGATGTAGAATAATTCTGTCACCTCCCCCACAAAAGTCATGCTATCCATTTATATTCTATCCCTAGCTCAGCAATGACAGCTGGCTCCTCAACCTAAGGTGGGGTTAGGACCTCATAAGCACATTGCAAGTTGAAAATAAGTTGAGGCACTGGCCAGATAGTTCAGTTGGTTAGAGCAATGTCCCTATAAGCCAAGGCTGTGGTTTGGATCCTGGTCAGGGCATGTACAAGAATTGACCAGTGAATTTGTCAGTAAGTGGAACAAATCTCTCTCCTCCCCCTTTCTTGCTTTCTCTCTCTCTCCCCCTTGTCTTCTCCCTCTAAAAACAAATAAAAATATGAAAATAAGTTGAAATGCATTTAACACATACTGTAGGGTATCAGTTGTTTACCCTTCTGAATTCCTGGCTGAGGAATTCCCACCCTCACTGCACCCCGATCTCACAGGAATATATCAAACTGTGTATCACTAGCCTGAGGAAAGGCCAAAATTCAAAATGGAAGTATGGTTTCTGCTGAATTCCTATAGTTTTCACACCATCGTAAAGTTGAAAATCCTAAGTCAAACTATGTAAGTCTGGGACCATCTGTACCAATCTTTTCTAGAATATCATATACAGTAAGTGGAATCACATAATACATAATCTTTGATGCTGACTTCTTTCAGCATAATGTCTTTAACGTTCCTCCAAGTTGTTGCATGTATCAATAATTTTTTTCATTGTTAATCAGTATTCTCTGGGTTGGGTGGACCACAGTTTGTTTATACATCTCCCTGCTGAAGGACATTTGGGTTGTTGCCAGTTTTTTGATGATTATGAATAGAGCTGCTCTAAACATTTGTGTACAGGATTTAAATGTTTTTTATTTAAAAAATTTTATTTATTTATTTATTTTGAAGGGGGAAGGGAAGTGCTGACCCTGGAGTCAGCTACCCGTGATCCTGCTTAAAAATTGATTTTTTCTTATTGTATTACAGTTGTTTCACTTTCCCCCCATTGTTCTCTCCTCTGCCTCCTCCCCTCTCCCCCAGTCATCCCCAACTTTTTGTCATGTCTGTGGATCTTTCACATCAGCTCTTCTAATTGCTACCCTTTCAATTGCTCCACATCCTCCCTTGCACTTGGTATTGTCAATGTTTTAAAATTTAGCCATTCTAATAGGCATATAGTGGTGTCATGTGGTTTTAAAGTGTTTTTAACTAATGACTAAAGAGGTTGAATAACTTTTCATGTGCATATTTGATATATAATCTTTGCTATTTGGCAAGTTTTTTTTAAGGTTTTATTTGTTATTTTTAGAGAGAAGGGCAGGGCTGAAGGAAGAAAGAACGAGAAGCATCAATGTATGGTTGCCTTTCATCTGCCTCCAGCCAGGGATCTGGCTGGAGAACTGACTTGCAACCTGGTTATGTGCCCTGACTGGGGGAATTGAACCAGCGACCTTTGGTTTTACAGGCCAGCACCCTATCCACTGAGCCACACCAAGTTTTACCCATTTTTTTTTTTTCAATATTTTATTTACTTATTTTCAGAGAGAGAAAGGGAGAGAAGCATCATGTGAGAGAGAAACATTCATTGGTTGCCTCTTGTATGCACCCTGAATGGGGTGAACCTGCAACCCAGGCATGTGCCCTGACTGGGAACCGAACTGGCAATCTTTTGCTTCATGGCGTGACACTCAACCAGCTGAGCCACTACAGTCAGGGCTTTACCCATTTTTTAATTGAGTTGTTTGCTTATGTTAGTTTTGAGAGTTCTTTATATTTTCTGAATACAAGTTATTTGATCAGTAGGTGTTTTACGAGTATTTTCTTCCAGTCTGTAGCTTGTCTTTCATTCTTTTAACAGTTTCTTTCACAGAGCATGTTTTAATCTTGACGGAGTGTAACATCAAAATCTTGTTCTGTGTATCTTTTATTATGTCTAAGAACTTTGCTTAACCCCAGATCATGAAGATTTTCACCTTCTAAAATTTTTTTTTTTCAAAAAATTATAGTTTTACATTTGTGTCTATGATCCGTTTGAGGTATTATTTGTACAAAATGTGACATTTAGGAGAAGGTTTACTTTTTTGCTTATTAATATGCATTTCTATTGAAAAGGCTCTCTTCTCCATTGAATTGTTTTAGCACTTGTCAAAATTCAATTTGCTCTATTTGTGTGGGCCTAATTTTGGGCCCTCCATTCTAGTCCATTGATCTTTCTCTTTGCTAGTGTCACACTTTTCTGATTATGCAGCTTAAGAGTATATTAATATTGGGTAATATGATTCCTCCAGTTTTGTTCTTTCTCAAAATTGTTATAGATATTCTAGTTCCTTTGCCTTTCCATACGAAATTTAGAGTCAGCTTGTTTCCAAATTCAAAACATTCTGCTGATACTTTGAAATTGCATTAAACCATAAATTCATTTGGGGAAAACTGCTGTTTCTACTTTATTGAGTCTTTTCATCTATGAACATGCTGTGTCTTCCAATTTATTTGTCTTTGTTTCATTGACATTTGTAGTTTTCAGCATACAGATCCTTTACTTGTTTTATTAGATATATTCCAAAGTATTTAATATTTTTGGAACTCTAGTAAATGCCATTTAAAATGTTTTGGTTTCAAATCGTACATTGTTAGGAAATAGAAATACAGTTGAGTGCTGTGTGTTGCTCTTCATCATGTGTCCTTACTAAACTGACTTACTAGTTCCAGGGTGTTTTTGTTTTGTTTTATTATTTTTTTTAATTTAAATTCTGTGGAGTCTTTTACAGCCACTCATGTCATCTGTGACTAGAGACCGTTTTATTTATTTTTTCCCCCCTAATCTAAGCATTTCTTTTCCTTTTTTTCCTATTACCCTGGCTAGGACTTCATTTATGATTATTAGGACAAGTGAGAGTGGACATTTCCTGTCAGGGAGGAAATCATAAGTATTTCAGAATTAATTCCGATGTTAGCTTAGGGTTTTTAAACTGATGTCCTATATCAGGTTGAAGACATCCTTCTCTGTTTCTAGTTTGTTGAGAGTTTTTCTCACAAATGGATGTTTTTTCTTCTGTACCCTGTTAATGTGGTGGATTACTTATATTGATTGATTTTTGCATATTGAATTAGCCTTGCATTCCCAGAATACAGCTCACTTGGTCTTGGTTATTCTTTTTATATATTACTGGATTGGACTTACAAATATTTTGTTGAGAGTTTTTGAATCTATGTTCATAAGAGGGGGTGTTGTCTATTTTTTTCTTTTTCTTTTTTTATACTGTCTTTGTGCCGTGTTGGCATCAAGGTAATTGTGACTTTATAAAATCACTTGGAAAGTGTTTCCTTCATTTTATTCATTATTTTTAGAGAGAAGGGCAGGGAGGGAGGAAGAAAGGGAGGGAAACATCAATGTTTGGTTGCCTTTCACCTGGCTGGAGACCTGGCTTGCAACGTGGTTATGTGCCTTGACTGAGAATAGAACCAGCGACCCTTGAGTTTGCAGGCTGGTGCCAATTCACTGAGCCACACCAGCCAGGGCTAGATGGATTTTTTTTTTTTTTTTAATTTTATTGTTGTTGTATTACATTCATCCTCTGCTAGATGGATTTTTTAAGGTAATTGAAATGTAATAGCTAAATAGACAGGAACTTAACTAGTAATTTTAAGAAGAAATAGAAGTTGACTTTCTGTTCTTTTTAGTCTAGAGTGCGAACAGTACACGCTCTATTACTTTAATTATATGAGTAACAACTACTCTGAAACTAGATTCTAAAGAAAAAATGTGTGGCATAAGATTATTTGTGAAGGATTCATTGTAACTAAGAGCCTGATGCTGGTGAGCAGTTGCACATTGTTATACAAAACCTTTGGGTGCTTTGATGGGGACATCATTACTGCCTGTGAGTTGAAAAGCAGTTCCATTAGGTTTTATGTTTGTTGCCCACTTGATGGTAACTATGGGGAATTTATCATGTTGTAGGTACCTTTTTTTTTTTTTATTAAGATTTTATTTATTTTTCAGAGAGAGGGGAAGGGAGAGAGAGACAGAGATAGAGATAGCAATGTACAGTTGCCTTTCACCTGCCTCCAGCTACAGACCTGGCTGGAGACCTGGCTTGCAACCTGATTATGTTGCCCTGGCTGGGAATCGAACCAGCGACTTTCGGGTTCACAGGCCGGCACCTTATCCACTGTGCTACCAGCCAGGGCTGTACCTATCATTTTTTGAATGCTTAACGTTCACTATGCTAGGTGCTTTATAAGTATTACTGATCAACAATCCTGTGAGGTAAACATTCTCAGAAAACTGGAAGCTTAAAGAGGTTAAGCAGTAACTTCACTATGAGTACAGAACTAGTAGGTGCAACTTTAAATCAGGCCTCAACTCTGACCATCTGTAGTCTTAGTTTCTGTGAAAGGCAAAGCTATGGAATCCAGGCCCGTATTGATGATACCTGTATGTCATACAGTGTGCTGTTGATAAGGATTCACGTTACCCCTCCTTTCAAGGAATTTACGTTAGCCAAATGGCATGGGGAGGGGGCCTTCATCATGGAAACGAATTCTTGCAATTTAATCTAGTTATTCCTTGATAAAACAGTTATAGCCTACTTCATTTTGTATAGTTTTTATATAATGAAAAAATAAACTTTATTTTCATTTTAAACTACAGATTTGAGAAAGAAGATCTGATCGCCTGGCATTAAAGTTGGTGTAGAAGCCTTTCAACTCCAGAAATGTTGGAGGAAGATATGGAAGTGGCCATCAAGATGGTGGTTGTTGGGAATGGAGCAGTTGGAAAGTCAAGTATGATTCAGCGGTATTGCAAAGGCATTTTTACAAAAGATTATAAGAAAACCATTGGAGTTGATTTTTTGGAGCGACAAATCCAGTATGTACTTAGCTGTTTTATTCTCTTGATTTTGATTTGTGAACTGTATCTAAGACTTGATAGTTCAAGGTTAAGCATCTAGCAGCAATGGCTCATAAGACAGTTGGTGATGGTTTTCAGTTACTTAGGTTCTATGTATCTTTTGCTTCCTGTTTCTCCCAGCAGCCCCTTCATCTATCTTCCCTTTCTCTCTCATGTTTTTTTCTTTTTCCCTACGTGCCTTCCCTGTCCCTTTTTATCTTACCTTGTACCTGTTTTACATTTATTTGTGGTATTTTAGGCACTTCTTAAACACAAACTGATGCTCAACTCTAGAGAGATTTTCATCCACTATTTTATTTTGAAGGAAAGTTACTTGTCTATTAAAATAGTTGTCATCTCTTATATTATGGGCTCCTTTGTTTGGAATGTCTTTTCTCTTTTTAAAACTGAACAACAGTTTTATAGAAGTTAGAGAATTAATATTTGTTTTTACTTTAAAGAAATAAGAGAAAGCAGATTTAGATTAAATACTCCTATAGAAAGCAAATCTTACTTCAGGAAATCTGATTGGATTCTAAAACACATCAAAGTAACTTTTTGTCATTAGTCCTGAGAACTTTTTAAGATATCTTAAATCATAAGATACAAACTGAAATGTATTACAAAAATAAGTAACTTCAAACAAATCTGACTTAATTAGCCCAGACTTTACCATCAAAGATAATTGTATTCATTGTTTTAAAGATTGTTGAATTTTTAATTTATATTGTTACCATTTTTTAAAATATTTTTGTATTTGTGTCTTTTAGCTATTTAAGAGGATTCATTTTAAGTCTTGATGATATTAGTTTTTGTACTTGTTACCTGAACCAAATTATTTTTTTAATCCTTTTCCAAGGATATGTTTATTGATTTTTAGACAGAAAGGAAAGGAGACAGAGGAAAAAACATCAGTGTGAGAAATATCAATTATTGCCTCCCGCATACACCCTGACTGGACATTGAACCTGCAACCTGGCTATGTGCCCTGACCAGGAATCAAACCTGCAACCTTTTGGTGTACAGGACGAGGCTCTGACACACTGAGCTACTGGCCAGGCTGAACCAAATTAATATTTTCAGTATACAGTTGTCATTATTTATGGATTGTGCATTTGCAAATTCAGCCACTTGTTAAAATTTATTTGTAACCCCAGAATCAATACTCCCAGTGCTTTGATGGTTATTCATAGACATGCATAGAGCACCAGAAAAATTTGAGTCACCCTCACTTACATTTTCAGCTTGGGTGGAATAAGGCAACACTTTTTATTTCATCTTTCATGTGGTAAACAAGTATCCTTTTAGTGTTCTGTTTTGTGCCACATTTTTGTGCCTTTTGTTGGTGATTTCACTTTTTAAATGGCCCCCAAGCACAGTGTTGAAATGCTATCCAGTGATCCCAAGTTTGAGAAGGCTGTGTGTGATGTGCCTTACAGAGAAAATACGTGTTTTAGATAAGCTTCATTCAGGCATGAGTTATATAAGTGCTCTAGGCTGTGAGTCAGTAGTAATGAATTAACAACATATACTAAATAAGATATCTTTAAATAAAGAGAACCACACAAAAACCAAGGTTATATGTTGATTGGTTAATGAAAATGTAACCAGGGCCTTATAGGAATCTAACCCTGCATTTCTCTCTTAAGAACAATTGCTCACTTATTTGCTATTTCAGTGTTTGTTGTGACTTTGTAGAACATCCTACCATGAATAAGACAGTGGACTATAAGAGTATAATAAAATAGAGTAAATTTTTTTTTTTTAAGATTTTATTATTTTTTAGAGAGAAGGACAGGGAGAAAGGGAGAGAAAGACATCAGTGTATGGTTGGTTGCTTTTCACCTGCCTCCAGCCACAGACCTGACTGGAGACCTGGTTTGCAACCTGGTTATGTGCCCTGGCTGGGAATAGAACCAGCGACCTTTGGGTTCGCAGGCCAGCTCCTTATCCACTGTGCCACCAGCCAGGGTGAGTAAATTTTTGAGTTAAAGGGCAACCGAGCAGGTAAGCTGCTGCTTTCCGATAGAGTGTGGTAAAGAGGATAGCAAACGTTGACCTGAGGGAGTTCCTCTATCCCAATATTGCTTGTCTTAAGTGCCACCGCTGACAGTGTCAAAGGGAAAAAAGGGAAAACATGCCAGGTACACCCAAATTATGTGTAAAGTTACAGCTTTGGGGGAATGTCTTTCACCCTTACTTTTATACTGTTGGTAATTGTATAGCAGTTAGAAGTACTCAGTTTTTCAGAGTGAAACCAACAATGTTATAATACCTCCATATTTAAAAAATGAAAATGAGTCCTGACTGGTGGCACAGTGGTTAAGGCACTGGCCTGTGAACTCAAAGGTTGCTGGTTTGATTCCCCAGCCAGGGCACATAACCAGGTTGTAAGCCAGGTCTCCAGCCAGGTCTGTAGTTGGAGGCAGGTGAAAGGCAACCATACATTGATGTCTCTTTTCCTCTCTGCCTCTCTCCCTTAGCCCCCTCTCTAAAAATAATAAATAAAATCTTAAAAAAATATATACACACAGCCGTATTATTAAAGACATTTCCTTTGCATAGGAAATAAACGTATCTCTTGTTTCAGAGTTAATGACGAAGATGTCAGACTAATGTTATGGGATACGGCAGGCCAAGAGGAATTCGATGCGATAACAAAGGCCTACTATCGAGGTATGTGGCATTTTTGTTTGGGCATGTTCTTTTGACTAAACAAAGAATTTTGCTTTTTTTTGTTTTCCATAGAAAGGTTTTTCTTAAAGAATACTTAATTTAAGCGCATTTTTTTTTTAAAGATTTTATTTCATTATTTTCAGAAAGAGGGGAAGGGAGAGAGGCAGAGAGGGAGAGAGACATCAATGTATGGTTGCCTTTCACCTGCCTCCAGCTACAAACCTGGCTGGAGACCTGGCTTGCAACCTGGTTATGTGCCCTGACTGGGGAATCGAATCTGCGACCTTTGGGTTCGCAGGCTGGTGCCTTATCCACTGTGCTACCAGCCAGGTATTTAAGTGCATTTCTAAAAATGATTTTATTTATTATATTCAGAGAGAGGGGAAGAGAGAGAGGCAAAGAGAGAGAAACATCAATGTATGGTTGCCTTTCACCTGCCTCCAGCCATGGACCTGGGTGGAGACAAGGCTTGCATCCTGGTTATGTGCCCTGGCTGGGAATCGAACCAGCAACCTTTGGGTTTGCAGGCTGGCACCTTAGCCACTGTGCCACCAGCCAGGGCCAAAGTTTCTTTTCTAAATTGGTACCAAGGAAACTTGATGTCCACTGCCTGCTCTAGGAAAACATTTTGTTTTGTTTTGTTTTTTTTCCAAAATAAGCGAGGTACATTTCTCAGGTGTCACTCTAGTCATGTCACCACTCCTTATTGCTCATTCTATTTCCTGTGCGCTTAAAGGCTTCCCATCTGCAGTCGCTTTGATTATTGCTCTCCTGTGGAAGCCGGTTTGGGTCTTGAACACCTGTTGAGTACCTGTGTCACGGTGTGAAAACAAATATAAAACAAGGTGGAAATATCAACAAGTAGTGGGAATGCATGCAATTGTCAATATTTTCCTTGTACCTACCGAGCTTTTTTCTCCATAAAGCCTTGCTATGAAATACATGTTCTTTTCATAAGGAAAAAAAATAGGATGGAAGCCCTGGCTGGTGTGGCTTAGTGGATTGACGCTGGCCTGTGAACCCAAAGGTCACTGGTTCGATTCCCCAGTCAGGGCACATAACCAGGTTGCAAGCCAGGTCTCCAGCCAGGCGAAAGGCAACCATACATTGATGTTTCTCTCCCTTTCTTCCTTCCTCCTTGCCCTTCTTTCTAAAAATAATGAATAAAATCTTAAAAGAAAAAATAGGTTGGGCCATTTCTTTTTAAATATTTGCCAATATGATATGGTAGTATCACTTTTTAATCCAGTATGTTATTTTTGGAGACTGTATTTATTATTATGTGCCTCTAATTTAAAAAGGTAAAATTGAGCCTACAATTATTCCAAAACAAAGTTTAACTTAAAGAGAAAGCAAAACAGGTTAAACGTCAAAAATGATTTGATTTTGTATATAAATAGGAGAAAATGTTTATACAGTTAAGTAGATCATTTGGGTTCCTGGCTTAAAACAAAACAAAACAAAACAAAACAAAAAACCTTCATGACCACCAGGTAGCTAAAAATATTTTAATTTGCACTGTAGTTGAGATATTAATACTTTCTCCATTTTTTTCCCTAAGACTATGTTCAATGTTGTCTTTTGATTTTTAAAATTTGGCTCTTCCAGTTTGTTATGTACTGCTTGTTTGGTACTTTTTAGGTGTCCACAAGTCAGACTAATTTTTCTTTAATATGTCTATAAAAACATCTTGTGCCAGAAACTAAAGAGAGCCCATAATTAGTATTTACATCTTAATTTACAATGGATGACATTTAAATTTCTTCCCACTTTGTTTCCTTTGGACTAAAAGGCTTTAAATAGCTTTGATTTCTCAATATTTAACATTTTAAGAGTAATCTTAAGCATAGAAGTAGATGTCTGTTAAAAGCTTTCTTGAGCCCTGGTTGGTGTGGCTCAGCTAATTGGGGGGTCACCCAGTAAACTGGGTGCTCAGTTTTGATTCCCTGTCAGGGCACATGCTGCGTTGCGGTTTCAGTCTCCGTCTGGGTGTGTGCAACAGCAACTGATCCATGCTTCTCTCTCTCTCACCCTCCCTCCATCCCTCTCTCCCTCTCTCTCAAAATCATAGCCATGTCCTTAGGTGACGATTAAAAAAAAAAAAAGGCTTTTTTTTTTCTTTCTTTTAAGAAAAAAAGCTTTTTTTCTTAAAAGTAGCTTTCTTTTTAGTCAACTATGTTAAAATGGTGGGAGACTGAGACAGGTCTTAAGAATAAACATTTATCACATCTCAAATGGAATTCAGGAACAAACAGTGGCAATTATACATGAATTTGAGAAATGGCATGTTGAATATTCTTTTAAGCTTGCCTTTGAGGTTCCATCAGAATACTTTTGCTCGTTGACAACAGAAAAGCAATTTCAAACTAATTTTAACTACAAAGGTTTATTGACTTGTTTAATAGAAAAGTGGGAGTAGCATTGCTTTAGGTTCTAGTTTGTTCTTGTATCCAGTGGTTCTCCTGGCTTGCCTTCCTGTGTGAGGTTCCTCCTCATGCTGATTTTCCTCTTGGTTGCAAGGTTGCCACCATCAGCAATGGAAGCCACTTGGTTTTCATATCTTTGGGGAGAGAGGGTTGCTCCGTATAGCAATGGATCAAAAGTCCTGAGCTTCTGTCTGATTAGATTCCCTTGACTAGATGACAGTAAGTAGTCAGAGGATTGCGATTACCTTCATTGGCTTGGTGCATTTAGGGCCTTAACTCCCAGAGCAGAGGGTACGTTTAGCCTGTCCACACCATGGCTAATGTACAATGGGGAGAGGTGTTCTCAGGAAGGGAGGGGAACTGTGGTGCCAGGTAAGCAACCAGGCTACTACTAGTATAGAGTCAGATGATAAAGTAATTCAGTAGGAATAAGGACTATGAAGAGAAGGGAAGGGAAGGGCTAGGAAACATGAATTAAGTTAGATATGGTTTTAGTGGTGAAACACTATGCTTTATGAAATGATGACTTACTGATTTATATCCTAGAAATGTATTATTTATGAAGCATAAAAATTTTGTACGTTTTTTAGTTGAAAAGAAAACTTTATAATTCATTTAAAAGACTTATACTAAAAACCATTACTCAAAGGCATTATTATATTTTTGGAATGCTGGCTTAATTATTTAGTGAGACATGTTGAAACATGAGCTCCTTGTAAATAGGATAGAACAGAGCACATATCATACTAAGAATCCTCTTGGGATCCCAAATTATTTCTCTTAAGCTCTTCACGATATCTAGTCTAGGCAGCAGAAACCGTACTTAATGTAGAAAGTTACGTACAAGCCCTGGCTGGTAGCACAGTGGATAAGGTGCCGGCCTGCAAACCCAAAGGTTGCAGGTTCGATTCCCCAGCCAGGGCACATAACACGGATGCAAACCAGGTCTCCAGTCAGGTCTGTGGCTGGAGGCAGATGAAAAGCAACCATACATTGATGTCTCTCTCCCTCTCTGCCTCTCTCTCTTCCCCTCTTTCTAAAAATAAATAAAATCTTAAAAAAAAATGTATTTTCACAAACAAATTAAAATAAATTGTTGGAAATGAAATAGCTCTAGCCAAGAAATTGTTTATAAATTATAATTATAAATGCAAGAGTTAGGAACAATTAGGTTATGCATGTGTCAGACTTGTTTGGAAATTATATGAGCATGGAATCTATGATAGATTGGTTCGATGAATAATTTGTATGCTTTAGATTATATGAAGTGTCTAAGAGAGTAAGGACAAGCACTTTAAATCTAGAGCAGTATCTACGTATATATATATAATAGTATATAAAGCCTTGCGTTTCTGATTGGTCTTTGCCCTTGTGAGATTTTATGCCGTGTTCTCTAGAGCAGTGTTTCCTAAATTTGAATGTGCAGGTGAATGTTGCACATGGGTACAGCCAGCCCAGCTTCTTGAAAGACAGGGAAGGGTTGGACAGTATTTTCTCTACAGAAATTCTTTATAAATCTTCTTTTCCCCCTTCTCGGCTCTTCTTTTTTCCCTTCTTAATTCTTGAAAAACAATTAAAAAACTTGAGAGTTCCAGAGTTGTGTAAGATTTATAGCTATTTCCTTTGTAAATTATGTAAATGATGACCTCATACACACATTTTGGAATTTCTTATTTGTCATTATTTTATTGGTGCCTCAGTCAAAAAGGCCCTCTATTAGATAGCACTTTTTTCTTTCTTTCTTTAGGATTTTCCTAAATGTAAAATAACTTTCCTAAATGCATAGTAATTTGACAGGATATTTTCTTTTTCTTTTCTTTTTAAAAAATTAATTAAAAATTTATTTTATTTTTTAAGATTTTATTTATTACTTTTAGAGAGGGGGTTAGGGAGAGAGGCAGAGAGGGAGAGAGACATCAATGTATGGTTGCCCTGCATCTACCTCCAGCCATAGACCTGGCTGGAGACCTGGCTTGCAACCTGGTTATGTGCCCTGCCTGGGAATTGAACCCGCAACCTTTGAGTTTGCAGGCTGGAGCCTTATCCACTGTGCCAACCAGCCAGGGCTATTTTCTTTATGGATGGATGATTTCAGCTAGGGGAAATTAAAACAAGTAGAAACAAGTAGTTACCCAACATTTGTCAGAATTGTTATAACTGCAAAAGTAATCCCAGTTGTCTGTTTTTGTATTTTCGTTGATTTTGGTAATACATTTAGGTTAAATAACATGAGCTGGTTGCAGCATTCAACCTGAAGGCTTAGTATAAAGTGAACCATCCTGCTTGAGAGAGCTGTGTTCCATTCTTTCTGAAGATTGTAATTACTCTTGCCATAACATTTCTGTCATTTCATTCAGATATTATATTTCCTTAGGGGTTTTTTTTTTTTTTTTCTTTCCTCTTGTACATTGGACAGTTCTGCTTTTCTCCTGTGGTTTAATACATACAGTCTCTGTTTTTATAGGGATTGCCTTTAATGTTAAACATTTCATCTTAGTTTCAGTCCCTCCCCATCCCTCTCAAGACACACACAAAGCAGTTCGTGGCACAACTGGGTAAGAGTGATTTATGTGGGGGTTGATCCTAGAAAGTGGATGTGAGAGATGAGGGAAAGAAGGAGGAAAGCTTGTAGACGGTGCATTAATGAGCTACTTACATGTAGGCAACTGGGGATTAATCCCTAGAAGTACCTGATAGTCATGCCTCAGGATGGTCTTAGCAACATGAAGCTGGGGTATTGATCCCATCCCCATAAATTGAAGCTTCTTCCCCAGAAGCATCAGTTCCCCTGAGAGGTAAACCAGGAGTCCCTTCTGAACATCAGAAAAAGCCCTGAGGCAGGAAAGCAGAGGGGTTCCTGCAGCATGTGTTTGAGGCAGGACACCAACAGCAGGCAGGTCTCCACAGCTGCGGTGATGTCAGGGCGGAGGGGACACACGCAGGTCCCACAGCCTCTGCAACGCGTACAGCATTTCTTTGCCTCCCTTGATTTCTCAAATATATCAGTGTGATATCTTCCTCCTCTTCAGTCAGCCGCATTAGCACATTCCCATATTCCTTTGGCCTCTCAGTACCCCACTAAGTCATTTTAGGGTTGTTATTGATAGTTTTCTTTTATCCTTTGGTCCTTAATTTTATTAAAAACACTGTGTTTTTCTTAATCAGTTTTGCTGCCTGTATTTCTGGCAGTATGCATAGTTTTTCTTTTTAAATATTACATACATTTTTCTTTTTAAAAAGTATATACTTTTTTATTTTTTATTTATTTAAAATATATATTTATTATTTTTAGAGAGAGGGGAAAGGAGAGAGGCAGAGAGGGAGAGAGACATCAATGTATGGTTGCCTTTCACTTGCCTCCAGCTAGAGACCTGGCTTGCAACCTGGTTATGTGTTCTTTTTTTTAATTCTATTTTATTTATTTTTTTAAAAGATTTTATTTAATTATTTTTAGAAAGAGGGGAAGAGAGAGAGGCAGAGAGGGAGAGAGACATCAATGTATGGTTGCTTTCCACCTGCCTCCAGCCACAGACCTGACTGGAGACCTGTTTTGCAACCTTGTTATGTGCCCTGGCTGGGGAATTGAACCTGAGACCTTTGGGTTCGCAGGCCGGCACCTTATCCACGGTGCTACCAGCCAGGGCTGGTTATGTGTTCTGACTAGGTAATCAAACCAGGAATCTTTGGGTTTGCAGGCTGGCGCCTTACCCACTGTACCACCAACCAGGGCCACTTCCTTTTTTAAAATTATATACTTCCTTTTTGTTTTTTTGTTTTTGAAGTGTATTTAACCTTCAAATAAATGATGATTGATTAGATATAAAACTTTAGGTTTAAAGCTAACAAGAGTTTTATAATAAAACTTAAATAGAAGTGAACGTACGATTAAATAATGTTTTATTTACCAATAGACTAGTGTGATCTCATCAGTTTTATTCCTCCATCAATTTTGACAAAGTCTCAGAATGTATTTGAGACTGATCTGTTTTCTTTTTAAAAATTAATTAAATCTTTGATTTAAAACCTGTCTAGAGCAGGGAGGGTTTTCCCAGAGGAACCCTCTGCCCTTAAAGTAATACAGAGCTGCTAGTGTCTCTTGCACCATATGCTCTTTCCCTTTCAAACGTATTCCCTCTGTTGATCAACATGCCTTTTTTGGCCTTAGAGTGTCTTAGGTAGCCTAGGTGCGTCTGAGTCTTAGCAGGAAACTCTTACACCTGAGGGATCTGGAAGGAAGGTGTAACAGCAAGAAAACATGCCTTCATTCTAGGAAATTCTCTTGACCCTGGGGCATTTTTCTTGTCACCTTTGTACCCTCTTTTTGTCACAGCTAATCATTTATAGGAGAGCTTCTTCCAGAAGGTTGCCGCTTATATTTTTAGATATTATTAACCTAATGTGATAGTTGATAAATAAAATACTGTCAGTGAGTATGTATAGAACAGGAATTACGCAGTTATATGGGGTAAAACAACTAGATCAAACCTTTCCCTCTATTGCACTTTTTTCCCTCTTGGCACTGGTTCCTAAATGATGTTTATTAGCATCATTGACATTCTTCTAATATAATATTTGTGTAGTTTTTAAAAAAGAAAATAGAATGAGAAAAATAAGAGTTTTTTCTTAGATTTTTCTTAAATCTGTGCTGAAAGAAACTAAGAAGCAGGTGACAAATTAATAAGAAGAACTTGGCAACAGCCTATTATTCATGCTTAGTTTACCATTCTCTCTGGCTCTCAAAATGTAATTAATATCAGTATTTAATGGTGTCCTCCCCGAAGTGTATAATTTTGAGGGTACTTTGACATTCGTGCAAGTTTGAGAACCACTGTTTGTGATAAAAATTTGTTCTTTGAATTAGTAAATAGCTTATATATTATAAAAAATAAAGTGCTAAAAGATGAATTCAGTATTTATTTACATAAAATTTATTTTGATAGGTAATAGTTGACCTCACCCTGCATAGGATTGTTTCATTAATATAAATAACATTTTTCTTTTGTGGCCTTACAGGAGCCCAGGCTTGTGTGCTTGTATTTTCTACCACAGACAGGGAATCTTTTGAAGCAATTTCCAGCTGGAGAGAGAAAGTAGTAGCTGAAGTTGGAGAGATACCCACTGTGCTTGTACAGAACAAGATTGACCTCTTGGATGATTCTTGTATAAAGAAGTAAGATGGCTACTTTTGAGGGGATGGTGGTCCTTCTATACAGTTAAAAGTTATTTAATTTTTGCATAGACTTACAAAATTTAAGGAAGTTTATATAGAGTGCCTTATACTGAAAATTTCTGTGAGCTTTTCTAAGATTGGTTTGATTAAAAAGAAGTTTATACTGAATCATAAGTAGAGAAAATTAAAGAAATAAATTTTGAAGGCCCTTTGAGGATTCTAATCTTAGGTATTTATACCACAAATCCAGTTTAAGTTAAATACAAGTATAGTAAGAATATTAAGTAAGATGCTTTAATAGAGAGTAAGTAGTATCTTATGATGATGAGTTTAAATAGATAAGTGGTTCAGATTCATATTGTTTTGTATGTTCGGAACTATAATGCTCTAATTTGAGAACAGAGTTTAGCATCCAAATACTTATTTCCTATAAGTATTTGCTTATTGTATCCTTAAAACTTTGCTAGCTTTGAAAACCTTCACTTGGTGTTTACCTTGTCTTATATGTTCTTACATTAGTTATCTGTTGCTGTATAACAAATTAGTCAAAAATTTAGTGGCTTTAAACAATAGCAGCTTATTTCAGTTTCTGGAAGTCAGGAATTTGGGGTGGTTTGGGGGTTGTTCTGGTTTGGAGGTTTTCATGCAGTTGCAGTCAAGTATTGGCTAGGCCTCTAGGCAGTCACAGAAAGGCTGCCTGGGGCGGGAGGACCCATCCACGGCCAGGATGGTTCACTTGCTTGACTGTGAGCAGGGGCCTTAGTTCCTTGCCGTGTGGACCTCTCTCTAGGGCTGCTTGAGGGTCCTCCCAGCGTGGCAGCTGGCTTCCCCCAGCAGGCAGTTGAGTGAGAGCAAAGCAGAAGCCACATACTGTTGCTTCTGTATATGATTGATTACGTAAGCCAGCCTTGATTACTATGCTGGAGGGGACTTCACAAAGGTGTGAAGACCAGGGGAGCAGGGGTGGGGGAGGCCGTGGATCATTGGGCACCATTTAGGGGGTCAGCCACTAGTCTTATGAAATCAGGAGTCAAGATCAAACTAAAATAAGGAGTTTACTCTTGTAGAGACAGTCAGTGCTGTACTGACTTTGACTCCGGCAGTAGAGGAACTTCATAGCCAGTAAGAGTCAAATAAGCCAAGCAGTATATGATTTTCAGAGTGTAATTAAATTAAAATGTTTTTAAAAGTAAGATGAAATTAAAGTGCTACCTAAAGGAAAGCCATCTTTTGCTATTTTAAGGCTAGAGTTTAGTGACATTATAGTTAAGTGTCTGTTTACAGTTGCAGTATAATGGTTGGTGTATAGCCCCCCAAAGTGGTGAAAACGAAAATCCCCGCTCAAGCACTGAGAACACAGCTGTACCTAGTCTGGAAGGGATGACACCCCCTCTCCTAGGCTGCATCAATAAATGTAATAAAAGTGATTTTTGAAAACAAGTTATCAGAAAGTACCTCTACAAACATTTTTTACATCACTGTATAGCGAGGAAGCTGAAGCCTTGGCCAAAAAGCTAAAGCTGAGATTCTACAGAACGTCAGTGAAAGAAGACCTAAATGTGAATGAAGGTAACTGCCTTTAAAAAAAATTAACAGGAAGTTTTATTCTTAAACTTTTCTCTTTTGTTGTTTAGAAAACATTTGTAATGAGAATAGAATTTTCTTGTCAGCTATCATTAAGAAAAATTTAAAGATGCCTCTTTTAGTTTGTAACTATTTACTAATTAATCTGTTGAAATAGTTATTGCTCTACAGCAAAACTCTGGTATTTGTGTTTTTATCTTTAAAAATATAACAGTGTGTGAATGTATATGGTATGTGTTTTTCATGCACACCTCTTATTTAGAATCCACAGTAGTGGATATTCTATTAGGTAGTTACAATGACCTTAATTTGTTCAATAATATTTCCTCATTTAACAAGGTGGGATTAGAGAAAAATGATTATTGTTTTTCTTATTCCAGACTCTAATTATTTTATTAGATAGCAACTAGATTATTGTTCCAGTGTCATCTGGGTAGTTTTTTTCTCACTTAAAGAAATGAGACATCTTTTCAAGACTTAAGTCATTTAGTATTGAGTCAGTAACTACAAATATTTTTTCATTTCTTTACCAATAAAATGCCACTATTTATTAGTATTGCCATTCGTTGTACTTAGGTATTTACTGAAATAAATTTTGAAAGTTGAAGTTTTCAGCTAGATTGTCTACTTCTAATTTAATTTTAAATTTGTGTAGTAAATATAAATGTTATACTGAATGATGTGAAGTAACACATTTTACCTACGTAAGTCATACTGACCTGGTAAAGTTTTTGTTCTTGTTTTTACTGTAGTTTTTAAATATTTGGCTGAAAAATATCTTCTAAAACTCAAACAACAAACAGCTGAGGATCCAGAATTAAGGCATTCCAGTAGTAACAAAATTGGTAAGTATACAGGAAATTTTTTTTTTTTTTTTTTAAAGATTTTATTTCATTATTTTTAGAGAGAGGGGAAGGGAGAGAGGCAGAGAGGGAGAAAGACATCAATGTATGGTTGCGTTTCACCTGCCTCCAGCCACAGACCTGACTGGTGACCTGGTTTGCAACCTGGTTATGTGCCCTGGCTGGGGAATCGAACCTGCAACCTTTGGGTTCGCAGGCCAGAACCCAAAGCTTTTGTTTTTCCTTCATTTTTCCTTCAAAAAGCTTATCCATTGTGCCACCAGCCAGGGCAGTATACAGGAAATTTTATGCCCATGTTTACCTAGTAAATTGATTTTCCAATATTATCATCATATTTACTATTTTTTAATAGTGTGCTCACTTGCTTAAGAAGTATGATTAGGAAGTATTAGAGCAATGATTATTTAGGAGTATCAGGTCTCTTATTAAAGGTTCATAGATTCCCATCATGGAGCACATAAAATACAGGCTCTCTTTGTTCCAGTGTTTAAAGAGCTTTCACCATCCTGTGCCCACTATTATATATGTACCCCTTTACCAGGTCCACCAGACATCTTGCTCTTTCTTAAACATTCCCAGTGCTGCCTAATGCTTTTCTTCTAAATGAACAGAGATCTAAGTCCAGGAGCTTGCTAGGTGTCTAGTTCCACCTTCTTCATATAATTCCTCCTTTCCTTTTTATTTTTATTAATTGATAGTATTTTAATTTTCATCCATAATTTATTTGACAATTCCTCCTTTCTTATAAATTAGATGTAATTGCTCCTTCCTTTGAACCATCTATAGGATCTTACTGTCTTTTTTTTTTTTTTTTTTTTAAAGATTCTATTTTATTATTTTTAGAAAGAGGGGAAGAGAGAGAGGCAGAGAGGGAGAGAGACATCAATGTATGGTTGCTTTTCACCTGCCTCCAGCCACAGACCTGATTGGAGACCTGGTTTGCAACCTAGTTATGTTGCCTTGGCTGGGAATTGAACCTGCGACCTTTGGGTTCACAGGCCGGCACCTTATCCATTGTGCTACCAGCCAGGGCTTACTGTCTTTTTTATGGCACTAAATATGTAATGTCTTACAGCCTTACCTCTTTGTATACAGACTCACCATATTAGATTGTAAACATCTTGGGGGCAGGAGTTGGTTGTGGTCATCCTTGTATCTGTCATCGGCAGTGTCTCTGGCCCAGAGATTGTGTATCGGTGATGACATATAGTTCATATACACCAGCGCAGTTCCAAATGCAAACTAGAATAGTTAAAAGACTTAAAAAATACGTCCTTTTATCTACTCATGACTTTAATTACATGTAGACCATTTTGTTGTTATTTTGGCCTAGATAGGAAAATCTTACATTACTACCAGCTTTTACATATGTAATATTTTTAACATAAAATCTCACAAATACTCTTGGTAACTGCAAATCATGTCTAATGTGCATAAAATATCTCTGGAAGGACAATTGATAAAACCTGCCACCTTGAGGGAGAAAAGCTGGTGGTGGTGGGGTAATAGTAGGATGGGAGAACTTTGAACCAGGTGTGTTGGCCAATTAAAAATAAATGAAGGAAAAACAAAAGCTTAGCATTGTAAATACGTGGAAACACTCCTTATCCTCTGAGAAGCTAGATGCAGTCTTCAGTAGGTGGCCTGTGACGTATCATCGTTGACCTCTGTGTCTCCTTCAATCTCTCGCAGGTGTCTTTAACACGACTGGTGGAAGCCACATGGGTCAGAATTCAAGTACGCTCAATGGTGGAGATGTCATCAATCTTAGACCCAACAAACAGAGGACCAAGAAAAACAGAAACCCTTTTAGCAACTGTAGCATACCCTAAAATGTTTTAGGCAAGAAAATACTGTGCAATTCAGGAAGCTATTCAATATATCAGTCACGGTATATATTACAAGGGTTTTAGCAGACTTTGCACCTAATGGCTCTCTGAATATTGATAGACTTAAATATTGTTCCACAGTGCTTTTCAGAACGGAGTAAGATATTTGGTGGAAAAAGTACTGACCTATGGACTCATTAAAATTTTTTTTCATTAGATGAAGCTTCTGTTTTTGAAGTAAGGCTGCAAGAAATGTCAAAAACAGGTTTTGCTGAACTTTAAATGCTAGAAAACATAAATGCCTAAATATATGGGTACAGATTTTAGTATTATTGGGTCAAGGAAAGTTAGCAAGCATTCTTTTTCTGAATCTGGTCATTAGGTTTTCTGGAAAATAGTATTAAATCGAAATACTTACAGAAGTAATACTGAAAGATAAACCCTAAGTCTTGTCACACTGCAATGTTACTTGTGCAATATCTGTACACTGTGGAGTGTGGGGGTGTGCATGCAGATACTTGGGACTGAAGCCAGCTGAAGGTGTCCGCAGTGTACAAGGAACAAGAATAATTCATTCATTCATAGTAACACATTGTGTGTATGTTAAAAGTTTTTATTTTCAAATAAGAAATTCTAGACATATATTTTGCAAAAGAGAAGTGCTTTGTGCCAAAATATCATACCTAATTTTTACAGTGCTTTACTATCAGAATTTATATTGTTTATAGTATCTTTTAAAAACAGTTTTTCTCTGCCAGGATAGGTAAAAGGAGTGGAAATGTTTTAGTGCTAGAGCATCTCCCAGGTGAGATTTGTTGCAGAGTCCTTCCCGTGCCCTCCCTCCAGTGCCCTCCCTCCCATGCCCTCCCTCCAGGGCCCTTCCTCCAGTGCCCTCCCTCCCGTGCTCTCCCTCCAGGGCCCTCCCTCCCTAAGCACCTCAACCTGCTGGAGCTGCTGGAGCTGCTGGCTGGGCCCTTAAGCCCACACGCCAAGAGCCCACGCGGTCCTGCCGCATCTCCTCAGTGCCCGGGAAGTGCAGTGGTGCTTCCCGCACCTTTGCTGCTGACTGAAAATGCAATTTTGAACTTTTAGGATTATGCTAACAATTTTTAAAAATGCACAAGAAGATGATCTGTTGTCATTCACATTATGGATTTTTATAATGCCCTGTAATTGTAAAGCATCTTTTTGTTTACACATTTTTGTATGGTATTTTAAGATGATCACTTAAACGTTTCTATAACCTTTGGTTTGTACAGCACTTTCTCAAGACTTCTGTCAGGAACAAATGTAATTTCTTTTAAGAAATAATTTACACATGTAATCACGTGGCAGAGCATACAGTTTCTGACTGGAGCAGTAGCTTCCAACTAAGATAATTGCATGAGCTCAGTTAAAACTAATGATCATTTACCAATGATTTTGTTTTTAACCCCTTGCAACATACCTGGATTTTACAAGATTTCAAAATACACAAAAATAACTTTTCTTGGAAAATGCACTATAAAGTCCTTTTTCATTATTTCTACTAGATGCATTATGTTTCATATATTCCTTTTGTATGTTTTGTCTCTTTTTTTTCTAAGTCCTCCATCTGTACTAGTACTACTCTCTTTCCCTGTCCAGGTTAATGCTGAGAACATGTCTTTAAGTCATCAAGAGTGGATGTTTGCCTTTTATAATATTGAAATAATCTGGCACTGTATATTTTAAAGTAATATAAAATGTTTATTTTTATGTCACCAGTTGTCACCACTCCCAGGGCTGGAGTGGAGTAGGTACTGGGCACGAACTCCAGTCCTAACAATGGACACATGTTAGTGACTCATCGTTCCTTTTCTACTCTCTTGAAATAGTCTCTTTAATTTTTGCACAAAGTATATTATTTTGCATTAGTTTTACGGTTTTTAGTAGCAGAAAAATATTATGTAATACGTTGTAGTTGTATTTCATGTTAATTAAATGTGTGTTGGTAAAAGTTTGTGTTCTGTATAAAAAATGTAAACTCTGATGGTCTCAATTCCCAATATTTGTAATATAATTTTATATTACAGAACTCACTCAGTTTTGTCTTTTTTTCCTTTTCTTGCAAGAAATTAAATCTTTGTAACATTTGAATTTTTAATTTACACTTCTGTATTTTTAATCTAACCATAATTAATCATTTAAAATAATTAAGTAGGCCTGAAAATCAGCCACAATATTAACTATGTCTCAATTTAATTAATTCTAAAACCTAAATTGACATTATATCCCTCTGAGACCCTTCTTTTAAATAACTTTCCTATTAATTTCTAATGAACCATGGTTGCTGAAGAAAACTTGTCTTAAGACTCCAGGATGTTCTGCATTTGTGTTCTTAGGTATTTTTTTTTTACACTGTGGCTAGTTTTTAGCATTCAGACATACTCCTCTGTAATAACTGCCATATTTCAAAGTTCCTGAGATTTCCTTTCCCTCTTTCAGCTTGCCTATTAAAGAAAATAGTACACAGAATAGCCTATGTAAGGGAATATGGTTAAATAATACCAGGCTAAATGGTTTTCTGTTCATCTGCCCAAAGTTGATAGCACACATGTACCTTTTCAAAATAAAGTCAAACTAACACTACCAAAACGAGGGTGAACGTTGTGGAGTTCGATGGTTGTGCCCTAAGTAGGCAGTGCAGTGCTTAGAACAACTCATCTGTGTCTTCCTCTGAGCCTGTGACTTTTAGGGACTGGGATCTTTTCTGAAGATCTTAGAATGGAGAGTTGGCCTCAGGACCTAATGTCCCAACTTAAAGTGAACTACTTTAATGTAAGATGTTAACTGATAGAATCCTTTTCAAAACCTTTGAAATGGTTACTGGTATTTTGCTGAAGTGCTCCCATTACTGTTTCTGTTTCTCTGAAAACAAAATGAACTGTAAACATTTGTCCCGCACTGTACAATCTCTCGAACAGATTTATCCAGTTTTTTTTAGTTAACGATTATTGAATATCATGTGTACTGTTTGCACTCTTTAGGTTTTCACCCTAAAACATGTAAGCTTACATACAAGTGAATTTATTTGCTAATAGAAAATATTTAAAACCACCGTGGACTCTGAGATACCCAATTACATACTTCCCAGGTGATTGGATGGTTTACCTGTAATAAACTTTTATTACTTTTCCTTTTCTTCTTTCTTGAGGTATCTATAGTAGGATGTTGGTAAATGGTCTTCGAAATAGAAACTATGCATTAAAAGGAAAACTCAACCCCTTCCATATTTTTGTTACTACTAAATAATGCTTTTGTAAAATTGAATGGAAAACCACTTGTATGTATTGCTGTTGGGTTGCAGTTATGCCCTTGATCTTAATTTAAAATATACTACTTAATAAAAATTCCATGAAAGATGAATTCCAATAATCAAAAATAAATGCATTTCAAAGCTTGAATTTTGTGTGATATCTATCACTGGTGTCGAACCAAATCGTAAAATATATTGTGACTTTTTAAAAAATCAAAACATCTTAAAAATATTTCATATTTCAGATGCTCTGCCAAGATTTAGTATACCCATTTTGTTAATAGTGGATATTTAATGCAGTTTAGTAACACTGTGATTTAAGTAATTTTGCCTTGGAAACTAGGTTTCTTTTCTAAGTCTATCAGAAGTAGTTTTAAAAGTTGTTTCTTCTTTGACCATTGTTCTCTCCGCCCCCCAATCCTCAGCCAGATACGTTTACTTTGTCCTGTGGCACAAAGTACAATTGCAGTGGTACCTCCTATTCGTTTGTTTGTTCCAGAACTTATGATGAGTCCCAAACAAGGGACCTGTGATGAAGCATTTTCTCTTGTGGGGCAGCATCTTGACACAATTTCTAGCAAGTGGGACAAGTCCCAAGCAAGTGCTGAGTGCTGAAACATTCTTTCTTGACAAAATGTGACAAGTTCAGCGTTTGATGAGTTCTGAAGCCCATTGAGGTGTGACTGTGTTTAACAAATGCTAAATACCTCGCATGCTGTATCTTAAAGGAACTCACAGAAGCATTATCACCCCCATGTTACAGCTGGTGGGGCAGGGAGCGCGTGGGGCCCTCTGCTGGTCAGAGAGGGTGTTGGAAGCTTGTGCCGCGTCTTCCTGCAGCAGCCTGTCACCTCCGTGTGTTATGTCTCCGGCCTTGTATCATCTTCAGACCTGAGGTATAACGATTACATTTGGAGATGTATTTATAATACTCTCTGGATCCAAATGCTTGGTCAGTTTTCTAAGTCCAGGTTTTTCTATCTTTTCTGGTACCTTTTGTCAGATTCCTGCACAAACTGCCCTATTTAACCTGTTCTGGTCACCCCTGGGTTATGGTGTATTAAAGCCTGACTAGATACTGAAAGCAGCCCTCACCAAATGTGTGGGTGAATGCCAACGTGACCTGAATGCCCGCCCCATGCAAGGGAAGCATGTTCACTACTATATTTAGTGGTTTGTGGTGGATAGTTAAGATTTGTGTGGTCCAGTTGTTGACTTTTAGCTCATGATTGAAAACTTAAAAGACTGTGGTCATGTCCCTAAGCAGAAAATCTATTTCATTTTGCCTGTTGTCTTAAGTAGACACACAAACAGAAGTTCAAGCTCACTGCTGTCCTTGTCCTGACTTTTCCAAAACTCTTGGTGCTTTGACTTTCTATTTTTGTTTTTGGATAACTGTAAAACCCAGCTTTCAAAAACAGCATCATCATGTATATGCATTCCAAAAATATTAGTGCTGTATCACAGTAATGTGAAAGGGACAGATGCATGGATGTTTGCTAAAAATCACTGCATGTAATTTAGTGTGCTTGGTCCTTACTCTGCTGCTTTCATATTTCCCAGTTTTGAAATGCTGAAGCAGAGTTCTTGGTGATCATCTTTTTAGGGTAAATTCTGAGTCCAATGATACAAAGGGCCATGCCTGCACCCCCGTTGGTCTTGCATGAGGCCTCCCTGGCTGATAAGCCCCGCCCCCTCCCACCGAGTTAAAGGGCGGGGGGCCGCCCCTTCACGTAGAATGCAGCGTGAACTCAGTGTGAACTAGAATGCAGGGTGAACGTTGCCCCCAGAGGGTGTAGTGTGGAACTGGGAGGGAGGCACGGCTGGAAGCCAGCAAGCAGTTCACATTTAGGGATTTTGTGTTGCAGTGTCAGGGACTCCAACATTAAAATACCAGGAGGGTCACCTCTCCATCTGACAGACTTCTAACCCAGCAGCAGGGTCACTCTCCACAGCTAATGAGCCACATTGCGCGCTCCTGTTGGCTCCTGTTGGCTCCTCGGCAGGCAGGTTTCGCTGCGGGGACTTGACCCCCACTGGGAAGCAGTGTTCCTGCAGGACGGCAAAAGGGTTGTCCTAAAACTACCGAAAATGGTTGGTGTCCATCCCAATCAGGGCTGCTAGAGAATATATATCAAGGTGGACAACACATATTCTGAATGCCATAGAATCTACACCTACCTATAGAAAAGACCGCTTAAATAAAGGTAAGCATGTGATGCTTGGGGGTTTCATTTCAAAATAAATCACACGTCCATTCTTAAAAATGAATAAAACAGCCCTGGCTGGTGTGGCTCACTAGATTGAGCACCAGCCTGCAAACTCAAGGGTCACTGGTTTGATTCCTCAGTCAGGGCACATAACCAGGTTGCAAGCCAGGTCTCTAGCCAGGTCCCCAGCAGGAGGCAGGTAACAGGCAAGCATACATTGATGCTTCCCTCCCTCTCTTCCTCCCTGCCTGCCCCTCTTTTTAAACAAATAAATAAACATCAACAAATTGAGATCAGTGCCCCTTGAATTCGCTCGTCCTAGAGGCCAGCAGACGAGGGACTACACCCTCTCATAAACTCCACTGCAAAAACTGAGAGAACACAACAGTTAAGAAGGCAGAGCTGGCGTATTTTGTGGTAATACCCTGGGCTGACAGCGCGTCAACAGGGAGGGTCTGTCCCTGAATGGAGGGGATTTACAGATGCGGACAGTCCTTGAGAACTTGACCAGCTGTTTAATTTTCAAAAAGCTGATAAAGAAACAGATGGAAGTGGGGCAGGGGAGAGCAATGGGGGAAAAATTGGGACAACTGTAAAAGAACAACAACAACAAAAGGCAAAAAACCCCAAAATGAAACAGATGACACAAAACATCTTTATCTGAGAGTGAACCTGGTAACAGCAAATCCGAACCTGCTGACAAAGCAAGAGGCTTTGCTCCAGGTGCCCATGAGAACTGGTGTTTCCTGGGAAATGGAGAGATTCCAATGAGCCAGCCTTGGGGTCACAGTGACTGTGAACGCCGTTAGGCTGTAACTGCTTTTAATGAAGAAAGACCGGGCATTTCTGTCCAGAAAACAGCTCAGTTCTGTTTTCACTGATAGGTATTTATTAATATACATTGCTATATATAAATATCTGGCTCTTAAACTTTTTTCCAGTGTGAGAGAATACTTGTGTTCTAATTAAAAGTGAGTTTGAAATACTTGCTTTGCAGTAGAATTTGGGAAAGTTGAGGGCTTTGTGCATCAATAACACTAATAATAAATAAACATTCTATAGTTGCTTCACTTGTTACAGATAAAAATTAGTATACTAGTCAACCTTGTTAGCAAACAAAATGCAAACTAACGGTGTTTCATGATCTCGTGTTATTAAAAAAATGCTCAATGATGGAAAGATTTCAATGAAATGGCTACATTTTAATTATTGAAAACAGTATAAACTGATATAATTACACAGAGAAAGAACCCTGGAAATATGTTAGGCCATGAAAATGTATATATCCTTTGACCCAGCTGGGAATTTATACAAAGAAAATAAAAAGCAAAAGAAAGAAGGAAAAAGATTTGTGTACATAAATATGCTGTAGTAATAGCAACAAATGGGAAATAACCTTAAAGTGTCTAGCTAGGGGAATGGGTGAACCAGAGGTTTTTAAGTGGACAGTTTCAGCGGACTTGATAGCAGCATTTAATTCTTTTCTTTAAAAGGCAAGTTACAACACTGTACTTCTATATGATTACAATTCTAGAGAAATGATACATTTGAAAAAACATGAAGTGGACATAGAGTTGTTTGTTCACAGTGGCAATATCAGATGTGAATGTTCTTAGGTTTGTCCTGTTTTCATGTACGTCGAGAAACATATTCATATGAGATGCGTACATCTTTAAGTCCAAATAATTTGGCACATGTCCAAAAACCTGCTGAATGAGAGACTGTAGGGACAGGTTTTTATTGCGTGATCCCTTTTATCCCTGTGAGCATCCCGTTTGGCGTACTGGAGGGGTGTAAGTGTGTGCCGCTGCGTAAAGAATTTCTAGTCAACAAATGCCCTGCATGCTCGGGTCTCCACACCAGACAGAGCCCAGGAAACAACAGTGATTCTTGTGCCCCTAGGCGAACACTTACTTCTCCACACACACGACGTACTCATCCACAGAACTGTAAAATATATACTGCTAGATCCTAGTATAAGAATTCCATCCAAAACCTTACCGGAAGATAATGAAAATACTTCTACTTTTAAATGTTCTTCACAGAACTGGTGACACTGGAACACTTTCATGACCTGAAACAACTTTCAGAATCAAATAAGTGGTTATGCCTAGCAGAAAGGTCTAGTTATCACTTAAAATAGTATTGTATCCCTTTTACACCACCACTTGTCAGTGCTCTTGGGCTAGAACACTAATTAAATCTGCTTTCGACATTTGGCGGCAGAGCCACAGAACCAGACCCTTTGGAATGCTCTAGCAACTTGACGGCCTTGTCGGCATTTTCAATGTTTCTAAGCAGAGTCTCTAACCGTCTCTTAATTTTCTTCTGATCTTCGAGAGCACAGCCAATGACTATGGACTGAAACTTCTGGTCAACTGGCCCAGGTGGCACCTCAGATGAACATGCGCTGTACAGTGACATCAAGTGACTCTTGGCATTTCCCAAATCATCCAGAAATTTACTGACCACCTCATTAATAATCCTGGTGGCATGCTTCAGGGCTTCCTGCTGCTGAGGGTTTCTGATGGTTTCCACTGACACCTCAACTGTCAGGGTCCGTCCCATCAAACGGTTGGCAGTCAGGTTTAATTCTTCTCTTTCTCCTAAGCAAAAAAAAAAAAAAAAAAAGTTTGAAATATCAATCAGTATGAGACATAAACTTACCTATGCTGAAGGGGTTCAGAACAGGCCTCCCTAAGATGTGCTACATACTATACGCACATCTTATGTAGCCAATTATTGACATACGCATGTCAATTACTTTGAGCTGATGGCAATCAAGACCCTGAGGGCTCATGAGAAACACTTACCTCAACCTTAAAAGAATTTAAACTAAGGGTCTTACTCATAATAAGAGTTACCACCAGAGATAACTTTTATGACCTATCCACAGGGCAGGGCAAACTTCTAATAACCAAATATCTGCTCTCCTTACCGCCCTGCAACCTGAAGCCCTAGTCCCGGCCACATTCCTCGGCTCACAGCCACAAACACCTTTTCCCTTCTCTAACCCTCTCCTGGACATGGGGTCACTGACTCTCTTACTTATGTGGGGTTCCCCCACGAACATCTGTAATTAAATTTGGTTATTTTTCTCTTGTTAATCTGTCTCAAGTCAATTTACTTATTAGACCAGATGAAGATCCCATAAAGGCAGAAAAATATTTCTTCCTCCCCCAACAATGTTCGGAACTCTAACACATTCATTTGTGGCTAAATCTATTTTCCGCAATCACCTTTGCTGTAAACTTTTCTAAGGGTTAAAGTTAAAACTACAACACACAAGGTTAACTGATGAAACGTGTTGGATTACAGAGGGAGGCTGTATAATACCCTTCTCAGGAAGTCTGGACATAATGGAATCCCAGGTGACGTCTCAAGCTGTCTTGTTTGCAAAGGTATGGGCAGGTTGGCATTTGCGACTGGGACAGAGTAAACAGTGAGCGTAACTAGGCTTTTATGCTGGTTAGAGCCACAGGGATCAGATGTCCTGGATCTATCCATTGGGATATACATGTGGGGAAGAAAGAAGTTTTGCTTTATCTTTTTGAGTTCTCATCTGAGAATAAAAGATAGATGAAGAAAAACAGAAGTGTATTAACATGTATACCTCACATATGCATGAGAAAGGAACTATGAGATGGCTCAAACCACTCCCTTAAACACCGTTTTTCAGCTGAAGAAGAAAGATGCTACATAGGGAAGGACACCAGTTATGGGAGGATTACCAGGAAAAGCACGGTAAACAAGGGTAAGACTTAACTACAGTAAGTACCTACTCCACTGATAAGAGTTTCTTGTGATTTGTAGTCCTCTTTCTGGAACAGAGAGGGAGATATCCTCCCAAATGGAAATTAACTTTATAAATGTCAATGTCTTTTACAGCAAAGGATTACTTCTCTGCTTTCAGAGCTTTTGCTATGTCTGCAGTTTCTCAGGAATAATCAGCTCAAAATAGCCTTATGCCAAAGAGGCATATTCTGGGGGTGGCATACTCGGCGTGTTTATCAGAATACAATATCCCAATCTGGGCTGAGAAGACAGCCATGGAGGTGGAGGAAAGCTGGCCTTCACTTAGCCATCCCTTTTCTGCCGGAGACCAAGTCTAGACGGCAGTGGCCTGAGTGCTGGCTGGCACCAAGAGGCAACGATGGGAGAGGCACCCTGCCAACACTTCATCATTTAAATGAAAAAGACAGTAACCCCCTACTAGTCCTGTTTTCCAACTTCCTTCCTAATTCACTGACCTTTGGCCAGGATGGGGGAGACGGAGCATTTATCACCCCAGCCGCCTGGCCCTACCTCTCCCGGTGAGGCTCCCTGGAGGTGGTGAAGGAAGCCCACCCCCAGGGAAAGAAAGTCACCAGCGACCTGTTCCTCTGTGGGCAGCCATGCTTTCCACATGAAAATGACAGCACATTTGGGGTTTTATCGGGTCTATCATTTATTTTCTCCTCATCCCTTCTGTTTTTACAACTTCTCCATTCCAGTAACTTCTACAGAACTGAAGTGACAGTGGAACCTGAGGTCGAATACTTGGCCTTATTGTTTGGGGCCAGCTTCTCTGCCCGGGGAGCTGGTCGGTGCTTTTCTATGACTCCCAGGCCCAGGGCTGGGCTGGGCTGGGAGCAGCGTGCAACAAGGCCCTCCCACCTCCGAGCAACAAGGCCCTCCCACCTCCGAGCAACAAGGCCCTCCCACCTCCGAGCAACAAGGACCCTCCGAGGAAGGGGCTCCTGTAATCAGCTGACAGCCGCAGCTGCTGGCTGATGTGCACACTCACTGCTGAAATCCAGGGGACCCACACACACCACAAGTCAGGCAAAAACTGACCCACGCTTATTATCACAAACCCCTTAAAGGGTGTAAATGATGAGCCCCGGGTGTGGTAGCAGCTCTCACCGTCGCTGATCTGCCTCATGTCCTGGCTGTTTTGGATGCTGTGGATCATTTCCAGGAGGACTTCTTTCTCTTGCTCAACAGCAGTTGCCGCTTCTCTTAAAGCTTCCACCCTGTATAAATTGGGAAAACACAACCGTCACTCTATGCAGGATTTCTTTTCCTCATCTTTCTATCATTCAACTCAAGTTTAAAGATCGTTAGGAAGCCCTGGCTGGTAGCACAGTGGGTAAGGCGCCGGCCTGCGAACCCAAAGGTTGCAGGTTCGATTCCCCAGCCAGGGCACATAACTAGGTTGCAAACCAGGTCTCCAGCCAGGTCTGTAGCTGGAGGCAGGTGAAAGGCAACCATACATTGATGTCTCTCTCCCCCTCTGCCTCTCTCCCTTCCCCTGTTTCTAGAAATAATGAAATAAAATCTTTAAATAAATAAATAAATAAATAAATAAATATAGATCGTTAGGAATACTTTTCAAGAAGTCTTTTGACATTTTTATTTTTTACTTTCATTTTCCTGTTCTTAATCCCCTAACCCCACTGCTTGTAGGGCAAATCATAGGTATTTCTATATTCATATATTTTCCACTTATATCTCACTGTCTCCTTTTCCACTCAGCATCATTTTATTAAGAACCATCCAGGTTCCTCTCTGTGCATCCAATTAGAACCTTCTCTCATCTATCCGCCTGCTTGTACCTCAACTAACATTCACCTTGTCCCTCAGCTACTCATCACTGTAAACAACACCTGGATAAACACATGTCTCCTGAGGATCTGTCCCAGGGCAGACTGCTGAGACACGGGGTGCATGTTCCCGCCATTTGACTCAGTGCTAGGATTGCTTTCTAGAATGACTGTATCACCAAGCCATACTCCGGTGCAGCAAAGCCTAGGAGTCCTATCTTTTATTCCCACAACCTTACCAGTATCAGCATTTTCCAATTTTCTAACTCCTTGTTATCAGTCTAATAAGTATAGTGAAATGTCCACACTTAATTTGCATTTATTTCATTAGAATTTCAGGTACCTCTTTGTATCCTTGTCCGCCTGTTCACAGTTTTTGCCTATTTTCTTTTTTAAACAGGTGCTGCTTTGCTCTTGCTGATTTGCACCCTCCAGGTACTACTCCCTTGTTGGTTACCAAACATGCAATCATCTCCCTTCCTATCACAGAACTCAGGGATATCCTTCACTGAACTGAGATCCTTATTTTGAAGTGATCAAATTCATCTTTTCCTGGTTTTGTTTTGCCTTATGGTTTATGCTAGTTGGTTATTTCTGGTTAGTGAAATACTGTTTTTCTAGGTTTATCTTGTAACTAGCAACCATGACTTACACTTCATTTTAATGGTTTGTTTTTTATTCTTTTGGTTCTTCTTTATGTAAATGGTGCCTCTCTACTGATGATCATGAAGTGATAGTTCCTATCTATTTATTGTCAACACCATTAGCTCCTATGCTTCTTTATATAGTACTGGCTAGAGTCCTCTGGTACTGTATTAAACAGTGGTGGTAAGAGAGGACATCTTTGCCTTCTCCCAGTTTAAAGGGAATGCTTCTGTAAGTTTCTGATATACAGCCCTGAGCAAACTATAGAAGTAGTACTTTCCCCAACTCCCCCAAATACATACAATACACTCACGTACCTATTACTGCACATACCCACGAATATACTCAGTCACCAAAGAACTAGACTGTGGAATCATGAGAGCAGGAAAAAAAAAATCCTGTATATCTAAAGCACTCCGTTTCCAGGGCACTTTCTTGCTGTATATCACACAACAGCTAAATAAGTTGCCAACTTTTCCAGAGTAAAACAGCGACATATCCATCCCCAGTATTCAGACGGCCTTAGAAACGGAAGATCACGGAAGATCTCATAGTAACTGCTGCCCTTAAGGGCCACAAAAGGAACAATCTCACCAGTGTTTTAGCACCTGTCACTTCCATATAAAGATTCCCTCCAATCTCCCCTCCTCACCCCAACCACACATATGCCTTTTCCCCACAGTCACCCACCTGTTATACCCCAAAATAGCACGCCTAAGCAGAAAAGTCACAGGGTCTCTTTATTCATCAGGATACTAAATATATGTTGGACTTTGTGTTTGTAAGAGCCAGTAAAAGCAAGGAGCTGGTTAAGAATCTTTCTATGTAGCAAATCTGGCCAACAAACACAATAAAAAGTAATACTCTATAAAATAGGAATAATATAGCAGCATCAGGCTATTTCTAGCACCATTCATTATGTGCTTACACATTAATATTAGCATACTCTCAGGCAGATAACCTAGGGCCCAGGACACAGGACGGAGACTGAGTGCACCCATATAAAACATTTATGCTAAAAACATAAACCATGACCCTAGTATTGAAAAGACACAGATGAATCATGTGACTGGTAAATGAGGAGATGTTGAAAGAAGAGATTAACTTTTAAACATTTGCATTTGTATTCAAATGTAACATGATAAAGAACTGAAAGCTTTCTAAAAAGAGAAGCTTCATTTACACTGTTACAATAGTAAGTTCATGGTGTTAACAAAAGTGGTTTAAGAGGAGACACTCCCCAAAAAATATAATCTGTCATATGAAGAAGTATATTTTCTCATCAAACAAGACCAAATATATAGGTAATTAAATTGAACCCCCCCCCATAAGGCTAGAAATTGGGCATTTTCCTGTGAAAAACAGATTTCACCTTTTACAAAACTACGTATATATGTTTTAATGTAACAGCAGAGGTAAAATATCATTCTTCAGGGCCAATGGTTTTTAATTTTGTTTTGTTTCTGGCATCCTTAGCCTTTCATTTGTTATTCTCCTGCCTGCAACATTCTTTATCCCTGACCCTGTCTACTGGTGATCCTTTGTCAAAACCCAATCCTTTTGGCAGGAACAGTTTTCTTAACAACTTCCCTCCCTTCCTCTCCCTTGAGACAACCAGTGCTTCCCTTGGCACTACTGGACATCTGTCCAGTGTATGGCCTGCGTTGTATTTTTAATTTTTTTCTTTTAAAAAGCTGTACCTAGATCTCTACTTCGCTTATTTAAGTAATAATTATCTGTTTATTAGCTATTGGCTTTTTCTTTTTAATCCCCACCTGAAGATATGGTTTTTAATTGATTTTAGAGAGGAAGTGGAGAGACAAAGAGAGAAACATTGATTGACTGCTTTCCGAATGTGGCCCAACTGGGGATTGAATCCACAATCTAGGTATGTGCCCTGACCAGGGATCCAACCTGTAACCTTTTGGTATATGGAATGATATTCCAACTGACTCATCCAGCTCTGACTGGGTATCCAATCTGTAACCTTTTAGTGTATGGAAAGACATTCCAACTAACTGAGTCATCCAGCCAGGGCTATTGGTATTCTTAAATCTAACTCCTATAATCTTTTTGTCGACCTTTCCATTAGTTATAGACAACTGTTAGCTGATATATCCTCAAATATTCTGTCTTCCGTTTCATTTTCTTCTTGAATCCTGGGTCATGCAAATGATGGACTGCCTCACTTTATCCTTCGTGTTTTTCTAACACATCACTCAACAGCACTTCTCTTGGCGGAGAGGGGCAGTTCTGTTTTATTAACAGATCCTGGAAGCAGCTACAAGTCCAAATTGGGAAGGAACTTCTCCTCACATCCAGGCTGCCCTGGGCTGTGCTTCTGGAAAGGTCTCTGCATGAAGTCATAACTAAGCAGACTCTAACCAAAAGGACCTGCAGTCAGATTATTCACATAAGGACAGGACAGAATTGAATTGTACGCATCTTCAGCTGGTGCTCAGGTCTCTGGCACCCCACAGCCCTCTGCAGCCTGGGTATCAAAAGACAAACTGTCTGGCCCTGGCTGGGAGCACAGTGGTTAAGGTGCCGGCCTGCGAACCCAAAGGTCGCAGGTTCGATTCCCCAGCCAGGGCACATAACCAGGTTGCAAACCAGGTCTCCAGTCAGGTCTGTGGCTGGAGGCAGGTGAAACAACCATACATTGGTATCTCTCTCCCTCTCTGCCTCTCTCCCTTCCCCTCTTTCTAAAAATAATGAAATAAAATCTTAAAAAAAAAAAAAAAAGGACAAACTGTCAGCGGACTAAGTTGAGACCCAACAGCCACTTCACAGACATGGCTCCTGTGGCATCAGCTAACCCAGTGTACAGCAGTCCCTGCAGTGGCTTTTCAGTCCAGCTCTTTAAACCTGGAGTAGTTCCTGAAACTCTCCTCTCCTCAATTTTTCTCATCTATGAAATGGGGATAATGAAAGGGTGGCAGTGACTGAATGAAGTAAAGGAGGTAAAGAATTTAACACAGTGACTGACAACATCAACTTAAAAAACATATACATGAGTTAATGGGCCCAGAATTGGTGCTGGCAAACATTAGCTTCATGATATTGGTTATATACTTACCATTCTGAACTCGAGCTTACAAATAACAGGAATTTTTATTTTCTAAAAAGGAATGAAAATGGGAAGTGCTCCTATCATGGATTTATTTGAAAGAAATAATTTCTAAAATGGTTCTTAAAATCATACTCTTCTTATTCAGTACTTTTGTATCAATAAAATATTGCAACAAGCCCTGGCTGGTGGCACAGTGGATGCTGTGAACCCAAAGGTCGCTGGTTCAATTCCCAGCCAGGGCAACATAACCAGGTCTCCAGCCAGGTCTCCAGCCAGGTCCGTGGCTGGAGGCAGGTGAAAGGCAACCATACATTGATGTCTCTCTTCCTCTCTGCCTCTTTCCCTCCCCCTGTCTCTGAAAGTAATAAATAAATAAAATCTTAAATAAAAATACTGCAACAATCACTCACATTTTAGGCAGTGTAGGATTAAATCACACTCACTACTGAGACACTTTGGTATGAAAATGGGACTGGTCAGTGTGAGGAGCTACTCAAGAGCAGCATGGCCTTGGGCAAGCCACGTGGTCCTTCTGGAACTCAGGTCCTGCATTTAGAAAAGAGATAACATCTACCTTCCTAGCCAGAGGGCTTCGCAAGGCTCAAATGGCAATGTTTATGAAAAGTGCTTTTTTAAATTATAGGCTGTTATACAATATTAACCAAGACGTCATCTTCTTTTGTGACTCCTGGGACCCTTGCCACACCCTGAGGAACTTGAAGCAACAGGAAACTCTCAGTGGCACAAATGATCAGTTTCACCCACCTTCGTTCCTCCCGCTGCCAAGTGAGCCACTGCAGATGGTTGATGAGGGTGAGAAGGAGGCACAGCAGGATGAGTTTGGGAAAATTTGTGAACAACCAGCCTCCCGTCCTGTCCTTTTCCCCTGTGCCCTTCTCCACCACCTGTGTCCCATCTTCATTACCATTCACAGCCTTCTAGGAGCCACTCGATACTTGGAAAAAGAGTACGTGTTCAATAGTTACTGATTTAAACACCAATTTCAATGGAATGTTTATACTTTCATCCTTATACTTCCTGCATTCTAAAATATGACATATTTATGAAAACTAGTGATAAAGTATGAAGCTCTACAGCCAGTCTTCTTGGGTTCTAGCTATGTGATTTTGGACAAGACATTTAACTTTTTAAGTTTTAATTTCCAATTTCCCATCAGGAGAATCGAGGTAATTACTTCCACAGAGGCATGGGACCTGGCATATCACCAGTAGTCATTAAATGAATAAATGTTAGTATGTATTATTCATAATTATGACAACTTAGGCAAGGTGCTTAAGCCACTATGAATGCAAAAATCACAGACACCACTTAGCAATGAAATGAAAACTAGGAGATAAAAGAATCACCTTTTTAGGGGTCAAAAATGTTAGAAACAAAGGGGTTTCTTTGATGATCTGTAGAATGCTGCCAAATATCTTAAAGTAGTTTAATGTTACATACACCAACCAGTTCAACTGACAGGTTCTAAAACGTTTTGCATAATTCTATTTTAGTTTTTTTTTTTTTTTTTAAAGATTTTATTTTATTATTTTTAGAAAAAGGGGAAGGGAGAGAGGCAGAGAGGGAGAGAGACATTAATGTATGGTTGCATTTCACCTGCTTCCAGCCACTGACCTGACTGGAGACCTGGTTTGCAACCTGGTTATGTGCCCTGGCTGGGGAATCAAACCTGCGACCTTTGGGTTCGCAGGCCAGCACCTTATCCACTGTGCTACCAGCCAGGGCTATTTTAGTTTTGTAAGAAAAAGTTTCTACCATAATCTACAGAATTTAGTATTGATGAGAAACTGTAAATGCAACCTTCTGTGTTTAACTTTACCTAATAATACACTGCTTTATTAGTCATCCTTAATATAAAATTAAACTGTTAGAGCAAAATTACAAATATCATGTTTTCTTTTAAAAATTCACCTTCAGGCATAATTCTAGCTTTTTTTTTTTTTTGGTACTGTCTGCTTTTTTAATTCAAAAGTCCATGATTCTTTGGGAGATTATACAAGATTGTTTTCCAGTAAGATCATAAGTTCTACAATTTCTATAGTAACCATAAATTCAAAAGGTTCCTGCTCTCCCCACCCCAATTCACTTTTGGCACCTTTGTGTGAAATGTCAGGTGCTCTACACGTTCAGAGAAACTTTTCTAGTAACGAACTATAGAAATGATCCCTGAAAGTATAGTCTTATAATTCTAGTTTTTAACAGTGTAGTGTGCTCTGTGACTTTGCCCATGTGGTTTCAAATAAACTTTAATGGAGAAGCATTTGCATTTTTTTTCTATTTTTACTTACCTCCTGAAGCACTTCTCTACTTTTACTTCCTGAAACACTAGTTTCCCGTCAATATTACTGTACTTTATAAAAAGAAACAATGCTTATAATAATCTAAAATTATGAGAAAAGCTCTTAGAATGAACAATTCAACACAATCAGTCTTTCCTTCTCAGCTCAAGGGTTAAGAAAGTTAGTTTAATCATTTGTCAATAGCAACCAGAATTCATTTTACAGTAATCAATATTAGAATACAATAACATTCAAAACCAGAGACTTTTAGAGCTGAGCACTTGCTTTTGTACCATCCACAAATGAGGAAGTAATTCTAGCTTGAGGACCAGGACTTAGCTTGAAGGAGAGGAAATGCCCACATTCCTTCTAGGAAAAATCTTTTCTTTCTAATTAGGGGAAAGAGGCTTCTGAAAAGGTTGAGAACGTGCCCTCCAAGTTCTAAAGACCTGAGGACACATGTGAGTTACTTTCTGTACAGCTACATAAAAAAAATACTCCTCAGAGGGACTTTAAGTATCTGAGGCTACTGATGTCTAGTTTTGCTCCACCTTCTCTGAGGGTTGATGTCAAAATGTTAATGTTAAAAGTAATGGACAAGTATTACTTCCCTCGTTCTATTTTCCTCATTCTCAGCAGAACCCCAGAAAGGGTTTTTGGCTCAGATTTCTCTAACTCTTGCCATCCATGAGATCATTGTGGGCGGAGACTTTCTCACATTCCGGCGCCTTTCTTGGGGTAGCGATAATGAATGCCTCCTTTGCGAAGATATTCTGTGGTTATTGATGCACTGACTTGGAAAATAGATACCTCTTCTTATTTGCGTTACCAACCCAGCGAGATAACGCAATGCCTGAAATTTGGGGCTCACACACGCTTTTGCTCACCCAGAACTTGGTGAACACCAGGGGGAAAAAATGCTGTGTAGTTCCAGGGGACTGCGGGTGCCTTCGTGAGATTTTCATTTAACTACACCTGCACACCATTTACACAACTTCAGTGACATAAACGCCTACAGGAAGCACAATCCATAAAAGTTTTCGTACACCAGCAAAAGAAGTATTTCCAAAGTATAAGACGACTTATTTAGGAATTCCATACAAGCCTACCGCTTCATTACTGATTAAAACCGAAATCGGTGAAGAGGGACAACCGGCGACTATCCGAACTTTCAGGCCAGCAACTGGCATTCCGAAGACGGCGCCGGCGCCGCGTCCTCTATGGAAGGCGGTACAAGATCAGTTGCGAGACCAACAGGACTAAGAACAGATTTAGGAGAACACGGCCGCTGCAGTGTCTTGATTCCAAAAAATACCAAGCTACCATTCGCCCGGCGGCCCCTCGTTAGTCCTTCTATAGAATGAATTCCTGAATTAAAAAAATTTTTGCTCTACTGTTTTGGAGCAAAGAAACTGATCATTCCCTTCAAAGACTGCTCAACGGCTGCCTCTGTTCAGAACGCATATAGGTGAAGAATACACTGAAGACATGCGGGAAGACCATACACCGGTACCCAGAAGGTTCCAGAAGTTCTCTTGACTTGGAGGGTCAACGTCCCTAACCTCAAAGGATGTCCCTTTTATCGTCTCTGATCTTTCTGCGCTCCCAAACGCTCGGATCTGTTGAGCAGCACGTGGCCGCCCATAAGGGGCTCTCGGGGTCTGCCCACATCGAACGCGTTTTCTCGCACCGAAGGAATGCCGCCCGCAAGCAGAACCGCACGGAGTGGGGGAAAGCCAGCCTCCGCCTCCGCCTCCGCCCGCCGGCCGCGCTCACCTGAGCTCCAGCTGGTCCAGGCTCTCCAGCAGGCGGCTGGAGCGGTCGGCCATGGAGGACGAGCGGCAGAAGCGGCCCTCGTTGGCCTTCGCGTTGATCTTCGCCTGAGCCATCGGAGCCTCTGAGGCAGGGCGGCCAGGAGGTCACAGCCTCTCCGGCGGCAGGAGTAGCGGCTGCGAGTGGAGAGCTCCTGCAGCCGCCAGCGTCCTCGTCAGCGCGCGCCCCGCCTCCCCCTGACGCCCGCGGGGGGCGGCCCGTAGGGGGCGGCCCTGAGGAGCAGGCTCCGCCGCTGCCGCGTGGCCAAACAAGGACAGGCGCGCAGGGGCTCCGGGCCTGGCGGGGAAACGCCGTGGTGGCGGGAGGAGCCTGGCCCCTTGGCGGCAGCGGACGCCTCCTGGAGCGGCAGATGCAGGGGAGACCCTAACCTGATCCAAGGATCCTTCTGCGCTGCGGACTCTGGAACGACCGAGCAGATGCTGAGGCACGCAGGACACCCCCCATCCCACCCCACCCCCATCCCCACGACGCCCCGAGCAGCCTGTCAGCTACTCCCCAGATGCCAAGAGACCTAACGGTGGGCTGTGCTGTCTGTGATGGCTTCGCTTAGCCCCCAAAAGTCACAGCAAAAAACAAAACGTCCAAGTCCATGGATACACGGAGAAAAGGTCCCTTTGGGGAACGGAAAGCATTCAAGTGCAGCTGCTAGGCAGCCAGTAATTGCCTGTCCTGCCCGGCTACCTCTTCCCCCGGATCACAACGATGACCCGGGTAACACAAGGTAGAGGTGTAGGGGCCATAAAAATCTACCAGCTCTTTCCAGTTGCACATAGGAAGCTAGGGCAACCGACTGCATTTCAACACAGTCTAATGGAAGGATTTTTATTTGTTTTTAAAAAATATTTTATTTCATTATTTTTAGAAAGAGGGGGAGAAAGGCAGAGAGGGAGAGAGAGACATCAATGTATGGTTGCGTTTCACCTGCCTCCAGCCACAGACCTGACTGGAGACCTGGTTTGCAACCTGGTTATGTGCCCTGGCTGGGGAATCGAACCTGCGACCTTTGGGTTCGCAGGCTGGCGCCTTATCCACTGTGCTACCAGCCAGGGCTTGGAAGGATTTTTAATGAGTTTTTTCCTATTAAAAAAAAAATTCTTGTAGGGAGTTTGGGTGAAAAAAGTTGGTTTAATGCCATTTCATACCCTATTTATGTAAATGTTAAGAATGAAAAGATGCTGTACATCACTAGACCAGTTCCTATAAAGGTTGGTAAAAGGAGACCAGAGCTGGCTTCACAAAGATTTATCTACTTCAAACTTGTGATCTGCACCTATCTCATGATGGCGGTATGCTTCATGCTGCAACAATGAGAGTGTACAGCGCACATGAAATGATCGGTAATGAATTTAAACCTGAATCACAACCTTTAATCTGAGATTAGTCATTTAAATACCTGAACAGAGATGAGGCCCTTAACACTTGTACCAATTCCCTCAGACCTCACTCAATCTGAACACTAATGAACTTTTTTTATTTGACCTCATTATTTCGTCATGTCATGACACAAACCTGGAATTCAAGATATTTTGCAAATGGTTTAAAGTCTAGGAAGTAATTTTAAAATCACCCTAGACATTCTACCTTCAAAATATATCCACATTCGTCTCCCCAGTTTCACTGCTAGCACCAACTCTCACCTGGATGATACTGGAGTACCCTTCTGTCTGGTCTTCTTGCATCTACTCTTGCCTTTCATGCATGTTATCACTGCACGAACATTAGTAGTCCTTTTACAATAAGTAAGGCAGAGCATACAACTTATTCTCAGAAGCCTTCAATGGCCCCTCATTGGAGTAAAAGCCAAGGTCCTTAGAAAGGTTTCAGGGACTTCTATTACTCTCCTATCTCGTAATAGTCTTTTGGCTTTCCCATGGGTATAGCAAGCTGACTTCCAGACCTTTTCACCCTCCACAGGGCACTCTATTCCTCCTATTTGCATGGCTGGCTCACCCCACCAACTTCTTCAGGTCTTCACCGAAGTTCATCTTATCAGAATTCTTTCAGACCACCCTGTTAAAAATATCTAGCCCCCTCCCCCGAAACTGGACACTATCTTTCCCTTCCCCATGTTCCTTCATTACCCTTACATCACCACTGGATATACTACTTGCTTATGATCTAACACTTGATCCAATCTCCTCTCCCACATTGTGTGCTCCACAGAGTGGGCTTTGCTTTGCTCACTGGTATATATCTCAGGTGCTTAGAACAGTCACTGGCATGTGGGAAATACTCAATAAATATATTGTGAGTAAATAATATATATATTATTATATATTATATATACACAATATATAATAATAAAATGAATGATAAAACAAAAAGATAAGTAACTTTATCAATATTAGAAACATTTACGATGGTAACTGAGTAATCCTTGTAACTTTCTGTAACGTTATCCATTGATTACATCTCCCCCTTGTATCTAAATAAAACTCAAATTATAAAATAATTTTAAAATGATTTTAATTGCTTAACAAGTAGAAATACAAACATTAAACAACTCAATTACTTTTAAGGGTCAAAAGAAGGATGAAAAGCTTCAATTACTCTTTACTATATGTACTCCAAAAACTTTTTATTTTTAATCCTCACTTAAGGATATGCTGATTTCAGGGAGAGAGAGAAAGAGATATATCAACGTGAGAGAGAAACATCAAAGTGAGAGAGAAACAACGATCGGATGCCTACCATACATGCCCTGACTGGGTATCAAATCTGCAACCCAGGCATGTACCCCACCTAGGAATTGAACCCCAAGCCCTTCGATGTATGGGATGATGCTCCAACTGACCCAAATGGCTAGGGCCGAAAGCTTAAGAGCACCAATATAAATCACACGTATGTAGCACCTCTAGCACAGAGGTGTAGTTTCCTCTTCCCCATACCTGTGGAACCACACTTCTTTCTGGAACGTCCTTTATGCTCCTCACTGTTGCGCAAGCTCCTGCAGATGTCTGCAAGGTCTGACTCAGTAACTACCGCCTAAGGCCTTGACCACTTTTAACATACAAATTAAAAGCACAATGTGGTCATTTTGGAGAAATGGACTGGTAAATTTTCAAGCTATACTGTCTAGTTAAAAAAAATGCAAGGAGGTGGAATAGACCTGGCATCTTAAGAAATAAAAACATAAATTGATTTCCAATATGGATTAAAAAGGTTATACTAATAAAAATATTATAGCAATGCTATTCCACACTAAAATATGTAATTGCACAGAAAGAAAACTCTAGCCATGATTTCGTTCTTTAAAAAATTATAGAAAATCTGCAGTTTGATAAGCAATTACTACTCAAAAATTTGGGGGATGACATGTCTGGTAATATAACATGAAGTATACACACAAAGATAGTATGACCAGTCCTTCTTGACCAGTCTGACTATGACCAGTCTGACTATGCAATATTTTAAATTATTCACAGTGGGCTCTCAACATTTAAAAATGAAACATAATATGAAATATAGGAAACAAACAAAAAATTTAATGATTATCTGAAATGAAGATACTTTCATATGAAATAAAAAATACAAAGGGGTAGGGAAGCTTATTCCTGAGTAGACCTTGAACATTATTTTTTAAAGATTCTGTTTACACAAGTATATAAAAAGGACTAATATTAGTAAAAATAAGTTTAATGCTATACAAATATTTTGACACAATTCCCTTTAAAGAGTAGGTAATACAACTAATGTAAAAGTCTAAGCAGGTAAAAGGAATCGAAAAGGTGTCTCTTTAATTATTTCAAAGAAATTAAGATGTTTTTATTCCAGCATTGTGCAACTCTAATTAAAGCAGAAATACACAGCTGAGTGAAACTCACAAAGAACACTGCTGGTAAAATAATTTTATGTTTCCAAGATCAGTTTCCATTTCCCTTTTCTAATGAAAGTGAAAATCTCAAAGATTATTATATACATATAGTAGTGCCACATGAAAAGTAGAATTTACAGAAAGACTAATCTATGACAGCTTTATTTATATTCATTTCGCTCCTAAAAAAAATAGAATTATCTGTACAGTACAAATAAAGAAATAACACTATTTGGGAAAAATATAAAGAAGTCAAAAGCTTTCTATTTTTTAAATTCTTTTAACCTAAATATATGAATTCCAAGTTAACTAGGGAACTGTTAATATAAAACTTTGACATAAGAAAGCATAAAAGCAGGTTTTCAAATACATCTGTACTAGTAGACTGCTGGCCTCCTTTAGAAAACAAATTCCTGAATATCTTCAAGGCTACTTGATGCTGTGTGGTAATATATTTAATTACATTTCCTCAAGGCTTCTTCTAATAGCTTCTTCTAATTCCACATCTGCATTAAAAAAACAGAGAATTTTAATATTTAGGGCAGAAAACTAATAAACATGTACTTTATGTAAGTCCCATCTCAACTACATCTGTCTTTAAAAAAGATTTTATGTATTTATCTTTAGAGAGAGGGGAAGGGAGGGGAAAAAGAAAGGGAAACATCAATATGAACTGAACCCACAACCCAGGCATGTCCCCTGACGGATATCAAACTGGCAGGCAACCTTTCACTTTCCAGGGCAATGCCCAACCAACTAAGCCACAATGGTCAAGGCTACATCTATCTTTTCCAGAAGTAAACAAAAATCAAAATGGAGAAACTCTTGATAATAACTTGGGAGTTTCTCCATAAAATCTGAATTATTTCAAAAATATGAGAATCTGGATATAACCTCAAACTGAGTTGTAACATATGTGAACATAATATGCTAAGGATCTTGAAAGTTATTTCCATTTAGGGATGTAGAAAGTCAATCAACTTCCCGAAGCACTGATAGGTAATCACTATATTTAAAAAATCTCTGCACTTAATTCCAAAAAGACTTGAGGTAATGTATATAAGACAAAACAGTAGGCAAAATAATGAAATAGTAGTTTCACAGGCTATTAAAATTTTAGTGTTAAGCTTTCCAGCACCTAAGACAATGAGTGGAACTCATGGCTATATGTGTCTTCTGAGAAGCTTGTATTGTATACACATTTGCACTCATTTAACAAATATTAAATGCCCCCTGTATACCAGGCACAGAAATACAATAGTGAATAGGAGCCACTCTTAGGTTCACAGTCTCTCCATTTGCTCCCTCAGAATAATGTGAAAGCCCAGGAGGAATTAGCTGTCAATTTCTTGGCTTATACTAGCTTCTCACACCAGATTTATCTCACTCCATCCAGCCTATAGTCTGTCAATGTCTACTTGATTCATAGGACTAGTGATCCCTCAAGGACACACCTGCACCTTCCTGAGCTGTCACTTAAAATATAAGCTGGTAGCCCTGGCTGGTAGCATAGTGGATAAGACGCCAGCCTGCGAACCCAAAGGTCGCAGGTTCGATTCCCCAGCCAGGGCACATAACCAGGTTGCAAATCAGGTCTCCAGTCAGGTCTGTGGCTGGAGGCAGGTGAAATGCAACCATACATTGAAAAAAAGAAAAAACAAAAAAGAAAGAAAACCAAAAACAAAATATAAGCTGGTATATACTGTGCATTAAGTTAAACCTAGATGCTAGGTCAGTAGGTTGCCCTCAGATGAATTCAGAGGGATGAAGAAGTACAAAGAAAAGCCAAGATGCTCTTAGCATAGAATAATTAAAATAAGATTTGTAAAGATACAAAAACTCATTATGAAATTACAGTAACTAAGAGTATGGCACTAGTGCATGAATAGATGAACAGACTAAAGGGATAGTATAGACATCTCAGAAACAGTTTCCATACATACTTGGAAAGTTAATTTATGACAAAGTTGGCACTGCAGAATGGTAGGAAAAGGTGGTCTTTTAAGAAGTTAATATATGGTAGTGGATCAAAAAACATTATGGAGAAAAATAGTAATGTGGAATGTATTTTATTTATCAAAAGACACTATTAAATAAAAAAAAAAAAAAGGCAAACCACAGTGGGAGAAATACATACAATATATGGAACTTGAACCCAGAAAGAACTGAAAGATTTTAAACCCAGAAAAACTAATAAAAAGATAATCTCAAAGAAAACTGTCAAGAAATTTGAAAAGGCACTGACAAAACACTGTGTCAAATGGTCATTAAATATTACTTGTCAGAAAAAACGTAAATTAAAACCACAAAAAAATACCAGTATTTATCCCTCACTAGCTAAAATTAAAAGACTAAATAATTTAAAAGATTAATGAAGATATGGATCAATGGGAATGCATATGCACTTCTGTAACAAATGAAATTAGAACTACTTTAGACACACATGGAACTTCTAGGTACGCAGTCCCAGAAATGTGGACATATGCACACCAAGAGACATGTATGAGAATGTCCAAAAAAGTGTTATTTTTATTACCTAAAAATACAAACCAAAAGACTAAATAAATTAATTTTGATATATACATAAAATAGATTATACAGGCTCTGGAAATGAATAAATCAAAACAATATGCTAACAATAAAACAATGCTGACTGAAGGTATGCAAACACAAAAGAATTTAGACCATGCCTGTGCTACTTAATATGATGGAAATAGTCAAGAGAAATTAACCCCAATATAATCAAGCTGTTGGAATTGGCAGAAAAGGTTTTTAGCAAAGTTATATTTTCAAAGACGTAAGGATGAATGGGTAGGAAATCTCAACAGACAAATAAAAGCTATAAAAAAACACAACTAGCCCTGGCTGGTGTTGCTCAGTGGATTGAGCACCAGCCAGTGAACAAAGGGCCTTAGGTTCAATTTCTATTCAGGGCACATGCCTGGGTTGCAGGCCAGGTCTCTGGTTGGGGAGTGAAAGGCAACTACACATTGATCATTCTCTCCCTTCCTTTCTTTCTTACTTTCCCTCTGTCTAAAAACAAATAAAATCTTTTTAAAAAACCCACACTAAATAAAAATTCTAGAACTGAGAAATGGAAAGTTCAATCGGTGAGTTTAACCTTGGAGGCAGCAGAGAAAAGAATCAATAAACTTAAAGGTTTAAATTATGCAAAATGAAGGAGTGAAAAAACATAGGAAGAAAATGTAATTAAGCTGCCTAATACATGTACAATTGGAGTCCCAAAAGAAAAGGAGACAGGAAATGAGGCAAATATTATTAAGAAAAAGTGATGATTTCTGGTCAAGATGGAGGCATAAACAAACACGGCTTGCCTTCTCATACTACCACGTCAAAATCACAACTATGATTATATATATGAACAGAACCACCATCACTTAAAACTGCCAGAAGTTGAGTTGAACAGAAATCCGACAAGTGGGGAAGTAAAGAAACCTCATCCATTCAGACTGGTAGGAGGGGCGGAGATGCAGAACAGGCTAGTCCCACCTCCGGCCTGCGGGGGATAAACATTTAGGAAGGATATCTCGAGGAGTGAGGAGTCTCAGCCCCACTTCACAACCACCAGGTTCCAGTGCCTAGAAGATAAAATCTGCACAACGTGGGGCTGCAAAATCCAGTCGGGATTGTGTTGGTGGAAGAAACTGCTTGGAACTCCAGCATCTGCCTATAGCATTCACACCTCTTGCTAAGTAGCCCCAGGCCCAGCACTAGCAATACCCAGCCTAGAGTCACAGCCGGGCTTCACCTGGGAATCTCTAAACCCAATACAAGTAGCAGCATCTCAGATTGCTTTATAGCTCAGGCAGAGTGGACTTGGGCAAAACACAGGGTGGAGGCTGACCTGCACTATACAGAAAACACCAGAGCCTCCATACCCAGTGGACAGCTATAGACCATGCTGGAGCACCCCAACCCTGCCCCTGCACAGCTGATCCTCCACAGAGGGTGGAGGTTGGTGATCAGTGGCCACAGCCAGTCCTTGCAGCTGACTGGCCTGATCTGCCCATTGATCTGCCAACAGCAACCAAGGCTCAGCCACAAGAGAAGGTGTGCTCAGCCCACACAAAGGGCACACCACAATAACCAGTTTGGATGATAGGGGAGGATGTGCCAATAGACCCTACAGGATACCTACTACATTAGGCCATGCTACGAAGACAGAGAGTCACAGCAGCTCTACCCAATACATAGAAACAAACACAGAGAGGCTGCCAAAATGAAGAGATAAAGAAACACGGTCCAAATGAAAGATCAAAACTCCAGAAAAGAATTAAACAAAATGGAGATAAGCAATCTAACAGATGCAGAGATCTTAACACTGGTTATAAGAATACTCAAAGAATTTGGTGAGGACCTCAACAAGTATAAAAAAGATCCAGTTAGAAATGAAGGATACCCTAATTGAAATAAAGAACAATTTGCAGGAAAACAAGAGTAGAGTAGATGAAGGCAAGAATCAAATCAATGATCTGGAACATAAGGAAGCAAAAAGCAACCAATCAGAACAACGAGAAGTAAAATAATACAAAAGAATGAGGATAGTACAAGCAGCCTCTGGGGACTTCAAATATTCCAACAGTGACATTGTTGGGGTGCCAGGAGGAGAAAAGAAAGAGAAAGAGCAAGAAACTGGGGATCTATTTGAAAAAGATAAAGAAATTTCCCTAATTTGGTGAAGGAAATAGACTTGTAAGTCCAGGAAGCACAGAGAGTCCCAAGCAAGATGGATGCCAGAGGCCCACTCTAAAACACATCATAATTAAAATGCCAAAGGTTAAGGATAAAGATAAAGAGTGAAATATTCAAGTTATGAAAAGCAGGGTCCAACAACCAAGAGTACTCTACCAAGCAAAGTATCACTTAGAATTGAAGGGCAGACAAATAGCTTCCCAGACAAGAAAATACTAAAGGAGTTCATCATCACCATCATCAAGATGTTATTATATGAAATGTTAAAGGGACTTATTTTAGAAAAAGCTCAAAACCATAAACAATAAAGTGGCAATAAATACATGGTTTCAACAATTTAATCTAAAGAATAAACTAAGCAATCAAGAACAGCAGAGACAGTCCTGGCTGATGTGGCTCAATGATTGAATGGCAGCCTGTGAACCAAAGGTCACTGGTTCTATTCCCAGTCAGGGCACATGCCTGAGTTGCAGGCCAGGTCCCTAGTTGGGGGCGCATGAGAGGAACCTCTCTCCCTCCCTTCCCTTTTGTCTAAAAGCAAACAAATAAAATCTTAAACAAGAAAAAGAAGAGCAAAGACAGAATCATGGATACTGAGTGTTTTGATGGCTGCCAAAAGGGAGGGGAGCATGGGGGAATGAGGGGAGAGGTAAGGGGATAAAAAGTAAAACTAGGTACTTACCGAATAGCCCTGGGGGTATAAAGTACAGTATAGGAACCTATGCATGACCCACAGACATGAACAATGCTAAGGGGATTGTCTGAGGGAATTGGAGGTGCTGGGTGCAGTGGAGTAAAGGCAGAAAAACTAGGAAAACTGTAATAGCATGATCAACAAAATATAATTAAAAAAATAGAAATAATCACTGAAAATTTCTAAATCTGGAAAAAAGGTATAAACTTATATAGATTCAAGGAGCTAAGAATACTCCAAGCAGGATAATAGAAAGACAACTACTTCTAGGTATATTATTAAAAAAATGCTAAAAATCCCAGGACAAAGAGGAAATACTGAAAGCAGCTAAAGGAAAAAAGTGACACACTATATAAGGGTAGAACAATAATGCAATTAGGATAACTTATGCTATCTTTAAAGTGCTGAAGGAAAAAAAATATTCATCAACCAGAACCCTAAAACCAGAGAAAATATCCTTCAAGATTAAAGAAAAATAACAATGCTTTCTTACAAACAAAATCAGCATATTCATTACTAGCAAAACTGCTTTACATAAAATAAAGAAAATTCTTTAGGCAGAAGTAAAATAAAACGAGTTGAAGTATCTAGTCCACTGAAAAGAATAAAGGTCACCCTGGAAATTATAACTATATGGGTAAATATGAAAAGACCATATATTTCTTCTCTTTTTAAAAAATTTACATTAAAAACAAAGTATTTTCCTACAAAGTTTATAATACATGTAGAGTAATACAATGAAAACTATAGCACAGAAAATTAGGGACAGAAGGTAAACAGATTGATAGTATTGGAACATTTCTACATTTTAGATATAGTGGAGTATAGCAGCACTCAGTATAATGTAAAAAAGAATGAATGTAATCCTTAAAAAAAAATTTTTTGGCCCTGGCTGGTGTGGCTCAGTGGATTGAGGGCTGGCATGCGAATGAAAAGGTAGCCAGTGTGATTCTGATTCAGGGCACTTGCCTGGGAGGCAACCAATCAATGTATCACAAATTGATGTTTCTCTCCCTTTCTTTCTCCCTCCCTTCCCCTCTAAAAATAAATAAAATCTTTAATAAAATTTTTTTGGTCCTTTTTAAAAATTGATTTTAGAGAGAAGGAAATGGAGGGAGAAAGTGAGGGAGAGGAGCATCAATGTGGGGGAGAAACATTGATCAGTTGTTTCTGGCACATGCTTGGACTGGTGACTGAGCTCACCATCCCAGTATGAGCCCTGACCAGGAGCTGGACCAGCCACGATACCCAACCATAAGCCACACTGACCAGCACTATACTGTAACTTTTAGAACAAACAAATATTAATGCAAAATTATCCTACAGAAATAGAAATATATAATAATAGAATATTATTATGAACAAACTTTACATTTGACAAAATATGTAAAATGGGCTAATTTCTTGAAAAACACAATTCTTCAAATCTGCCACAAAATGAAACAGAATCTGTATATAAAAGAAAATGAATTTATTATCAAAAGAAATCCTAGAAAGAAGACTCCAGGCAAAGATAGCTGTGCCAGTAAATTCTATGAAACACTTAAAGAAGAAATAAAATCAGTCTTGGAGTAAATCTAACAAAATGGCAGCTCCAAAAAATCCATCCAGCCACAGAAACACTGAAACACAAGTAGAAACCGTAGAAACCATCAGACACAACTTTGTCAAAAGTCTGGAAAAGACTCAAAGGTTCACCATAATGAAGCAAATACTGAAATAAGAAAAAAGACAATATAAAAGCAGGAGAAAAGCCTTGTGGCATTTTTACTTGCCCTTGCTCTACCCCCTCCCTGACTGGGCAGCAATCTTTCACAGCAGCCTGTGTTCCTAGTTTGGGACCCTGGTCCTTAGTTCCAGATGGAGCACAATAGAATTTACTCACAAGTTATGGTGTTTATATTCTAACCAGTCTGGAGACCACCTGAAGGGGTGGATACAAGGCACTCACCTTTGTGTTGCCTTGCTCAGAACCCATTCACAGCAGAAAGGCAGCAGGCATTGTGCAACAACATTGTAAGTAAACAAAAACCACCGCCTGACGCAAGAAAATAATGGTTAAGACTGCCTAATACCTAGGAGGAAAGGCCATTAAGAAAATTTCTTCAAAAAAATTAGGGCATTACAAAGCACTTATGGGTGCTGTGGAATTTAGGACGCCTGGTACATGTCCAAGATAGAACACATGCTCAAAAAAAAGAGCTGAGAAGACTCTAAGCTTTCACAACAGGGTGATCGGTATGCTCAGTGCAAGCCAGGATAAATATTGGAGGGACCCAGCACAGAGCCAATCTGTAAAGATTAAAGAGATTGTTTTTTTATTTGTGTTTAGTTACTGATTTTCCAGGAAATCTCTATCAAAATGCTAGCTGAACATAAGCTCAAGGAACAGAGGCTTTAGTGATGAGACATGACATGGAATACTGTTTTTGCAAAACCAATTGGGAAAAGTAATCAGAGACAACTGCAACCTTCAAAATCAAGAACAGCAATCTTGCCCTGGCTGATAGCACAGTGGATAAGGTGCCGGCCTGCAAACCCAAAGGTCGCAGGTTCGATTCCTCAGCCAGGGCACATAACAAGGTTGCAAACCAGGTCTGAAGTCAGGTCTGTGGCTGGAGGCAGGTGAAAAGCAACCATACATTGATGTCTCTCTCCCTCTCTGCCTCTCTCTCATCCCCTCTTTCTAAAAAATAATGAAATAAAATCTTAAAAAAAAAAAAGAACAACAATCTCAGTAAGAGAGAGAATCTGATTTCCAGTGGTATTACATCATATTATTTGCATATCTAGGTTTCAACAGCAAAAGCACAAAGAATACAAAGGAATGAGAAAGTATGGCCCATTTAAACAGGAAAAAAATGAATTAAATGGTCCCTGAGGAAATCTAGACAATGGGCTTAACTAGACAAAGACTCTAAAACAGCTATCTTAAATATGTTCTAAATAGTAGACCATAGACAAAAGAAATCAGAAAAACAAAGTATAAACAAAATGAGAATATCAATAAAGAGAAATTATAGAAGGCCACCAAATAGAAATTCTGGAGCTAAAAAATACAACTAAAATGGAAAATTCATTACAAGAGTGTAACAAATTTAAGCAGGGGTAAAAAAACTATCAGCAAACTTGAAGATAAGGTAATTTATCTGGTTTGAAGAACAGAAAGAAAAAAATCAAGGAAAGCAAGCAGAGCCTAAGAGACTTCTGAGGGCCATAAAATGGATGAAGAGGCAAATTATCAGAGTCTCAGAAGGAGAAGAAAGGGGCAGAAAGAATATTTGAAAAAATAATGGCCAGAAACATCCCAAATTTTATGAAAGATATATATCTATACATCCAAGAAGCTCGACAAACTCCAAGCTGGAGAAAATCAAGCATTTATAACTGACACAAATTATAGTCAAACGGTCAAAAGCCAGAAGCAATAGAAACAGCAATTTCTCACTTGTAAGACATTCTCAACAAGATTAATAGCTGTTTCTCATCAAAAACCATGGAGGTCAGAAGTAAGTCAGTGAGATAACATATTTAAAGTGCTGGAAGAGAAGAAAAATGTCTATATCCAGCAACACTATTCTTAGAGAGTGAAGACAATCCCAGATAATCAAAAGCAAAGGGAATTTGTGTCTAGTAGATCTGCCCTAAAAGAAACACTAAAGGAATGTTGAGCATTCTTTCATATGCCTCTGGGCCCTTTGTATATCTTTCTCCGTGAGATGTCTGTTCAGGTCCTTTGCCCATTTTTTAATTGGGCTATCTGTCTCCCTAGTGTTGAGTCGCATTAGTTCTTTATATATTTTGGAGATCAGACCCTTGTCTGAGGTATCATTGGCAATTATGTTTTCCCATACAGTTGATTCCCTTTGAATTTTGCTGATATTTTCTTTAGCTGAACAGAAATTTTTCAATTTGATATAGTCCCATTTGTTGATTTGTTCTTTTATTTCCTTTGCCCTTGGTGAAGTATCAGTAAACATATACACCTATGTTCATAACAGCACTATTTACAATAGCCAAGTGCTGGAAACAGCCTAAGTGCCCATCAGTAGATGATTGGATCAAAAAACTTTGGTACACTTACACAATGGAATTCTATATAGCAGAAAGAAAGAAGAAACTCGTACCCTTTGCAACAACATGGATGGAACTGGAGAGTATTATGCTTAGTGAAATAAGCCAGTCAGTGATGGACAAATATCATATGTTCTCACCCATTACAGAACAATAATGAACAAAACTAACAATAAGCAAAACAGAACCAAATATATGAATACAGTGAATAGGCCT